>JAMAGK010000011.1:0-141924 GCA_023626135.1 Talaromyces sp. R2412
TAATAATAATAATAATAATAATAATAATAATAATAATAATAATAATAATAATAATAATAATAATAATAATAATAATTATTTATTCTATTAATAGAAAATAAGTTTAATTTTAATTTATTATTTGTAATTTACTATTTTATCCATAAATAATCATATTTTATCGATTTATCTTTGACATTTGTTTACTAGTTTCTTTTTAAATTATTTTCTTCAGGTCTTGCTATCTGGTCTGATAAGCGTACCCAGGGTCATTCTTCACTGCGCGGAGTCACGAGTGCCGATCATGCGCCACTTTATCTATTTGGGTGGAAGTGGGTGCCGTCCCTACATGATTGTAAACTAGGCTATGTTACTGGTATTTTTCAACAGTATTTGGAAAGCTTAATTACATCGTGGCTGGTCGAGACGTTTCTTGAGTTGCAACTTGCCATAACTCTTATCCAAACTCTGCGGTGAACCCATCCCCCAACCTCGAAGAACAGGTCGAAACCTCCCCATAAACTATTGAGCTGGAGAACTTTAAGTTGGTTGGTATTTGAAACGCCACATTCCAGGGACAGATCATGATTAACTGTTTAATATTTCGCTAGCCCTCATTGCAGTGCTTTATCTCAGAACAGCGACGGCACCATCGAAATGACTTCAAATCAACAACTGCTGCCGACTGTCATCGACAGCATCGCCAAGACTGACCCAGGCACTCCATGGATTGCGTTTCCCAGGTCAAACACTACATACGCGAATGGGTTTCGAGAAACCACATTCAAAGAATTCGCCAACGCAGTAAATGGCGCCGCCAACTGGATTAAGAGTACTCTCGGCATAAGTCAGGAATTTGACACCCTGACTTATATTGGCCCCAATGACTTGCGGTATCCAGTCATGATTGTTGCTGCTATCAAAACAGGGTACAAGGTAGAAAAAAGCCCACAGTCGAAACAGCATGGCAATGGCAAGGATTTCTGACACCCGCAGATAGTTATTGCTAATCTCCCCTCGAAATAATGTTGCCGCCAATGTAAATCTATTCAAGCTTACAAAATGCACCACTGTAATTTCCCCAGCGCCACATTCTGCGATTCTGGGAGAAGTTGATTCCGTATACCCGATCACTGTGTTAGAGCCACCATCAATCGAAGAACTGCTGGACAAACAGCATGCGCACTTTCCTTACGATAAATTATATGACAATGCCAAGGACCAGCCCTTTGTTGTCATGCATACGTCTGGATCAACTGGTCTACCCAAGCCAATCATCGCGCCACACGCTCTTGCTACTGCCTTTGCGAATACAGTCCACAACGTGCCACCAGAGGGTTATGAGAACCAGATGTTGCGAATACACGGCAAGAGGATCTTTTTACCAATGCCATTATTTCACGCCATAGGAGTATTCTTCGGCTTGGTTAGTGTTACCTTTGCTCGGACCAACCTGGTCATCCCATTGACCAACGCTCCGCCCACAGCCAAAGGAGTTGCAGAGCTATTGCGAAATACCCGGGTCAACGCTACCATCTTGGCCCCGTCAACAGTTGAAGAAATTAGCAAAGACCCGAATTTACTTTACCAAATCACCTCGCAACTAGACACGCTTGCCTATTCTGGCGGCGACCTGCCGAGCAAACTAGGAGATGCCTTGGCGGAAAAGGTGTATATGTTTCCCATATATGGCGCCACAGAATTTGGCCATGCCCGGCAAATTGCGCCCAAAGACCGTGCATGGTCGGACTGGAAGTATATTCAATGGGACGAGCGAGGAGGCTCAGTGATGGAACATCATTCGGATTCCATGTACGAGTTTGTGTTGAAGCCGACGCCTTCTCCAGAGTACGAGTCAGGTTGTTTTACTATTTTCAAGGACGCCGTCGAGTACAGGACCAAAGATCTATGGACTCCGCATCCACACAAGCCCGGACTATGGGCCTACTGTGAGCGGAAAGACAATATACTGGTCTTATTGAATGGCGAGAAGGTCAACCCTCTTGGATTTGAAGAAGCTGTGACAACCGACCCGATGGTAAAAGCCTGCATCCTTATCGGTGCAGAAGAAGCCCACACGATTCTCCTGTTGGAACTCAATAACACTGGGTTAATCGAGGCTGAGGGGTGTAACGCGGTCGTTGAACGTCTTTGGTCCACGATTAGCGCTGCAAATGCTGCTGTCCCTTCGTTTGCTCGAGTTTCAAAGGCTTGCATTCTTTTCGCGCACCCTGACAAACCAATTCAGATGACTCCAAAAGGAACTGTCGTTCGGAAATCAACGATAGACTCATACGGAGAAGAAATAAGTCAGATCTACAATGCGGTGAGTCAGGGAGCTTCTGCTCCCCCAGTTTCCGAAGCTGCCACGGCCATTGCATCGTGTGACAAGACCTCCGTGGCTCTGTGCATTGAGAAAGAAATTTGTTCGATTCTTCGAGTGGGGAAAGTCGATAGGCAAGAAAATCTGTTCCATCAAGGCTTGGACTCCGTTTTAGCCATGGAGCTGGTTCGCAACTTGCAAAGTGTGTGCAACATCAGTATTAGCACAGTTTACAGTCATCCTATCATCAATGATCTTGCCACCATTCTAGTCGTCGGAGAATCGGCACTTCACAGCCACGAGAATACTATGCTCGACACGGTTGCAGGTTACAAAAAACAGCTGGAAGGACTATTTGGCCACCCCAAGGAAACAACCGGTCATGTAGTTCTATTGACGGGATCCACGGGGACAATCGGCTCATACCTCCTCGATGCACTTATGAAAGAGAAGAAAGTCGCATACATATACTGTCTCAATCGGTCAACAGATGCTAGAAACCGACAAATGAGAACTAATCTTGATCGCCACTTGGCAGCCGAGTTTCCCGCCGATCGGGTTACATTTCTCACGGGAGACGTCAATGCTAGTAGTGGTAATTTTGGATTAGATTATACCATGTTTGCCCAATTGCAAGCTCAAGTTACAAAAGTCGTCCACAACGCATGGCCAGTTAACTTCAATTTTCATCTCAACTCATTTGCGGCTCATTTCGACGGCATTGTGCATCTGTCCTCCTTCGCGGCCAGTGCCAGACAGTCCCCAACAATCTTATTTCTCTCGTCTATCAGTGCTGTCCAAAGATATCCAGACACATTCATCCCAGAAAGAATAATCAGTGACCCCGCTGTAACTAGCCTCAACGGCTATGGTCAATCCAAATGGGTGGCCGAGGTATTGCTCGACAACGCCTCCAAGAAGCTCGGACTGGATACCTGCATCGCCCGAATAGGTCAAGTCGCAGGTCCCATCAAAGGTCCGGGAGTTTGGAATATCAATGAGTGGCTTCCGAGTTTAGTAGTCAGCTCACAGCACCTAGGCGTGGTGCCAGACCATTTTCCTGCTCTGAGAAGCACCGACCTTGAGCGAGGTGAAGTTGACTGGGTACCAGTGGACATGCTCGCCAACGTGATTCTAGAAGTGCTCTTTGCAGGTAGCAATTATTCCTCTCCAAACAATGGCGCTCGTGTGTACCATCTATCCAATCCCTCGGTGACTCCATGGTCGACGCTTGTTCCTGGTGTGGTCGAAGTTCTGTCAGACTCTCGTTCCCCTGCTCCGGATTCGACCGTCGTCGATGACAGTTCTATAGTAAAAGTAATACCTTATCATGAATGGTTGCAAAAACTACAGTCGTTCGAGTCCAGCATTCTCAACCAAGGGGGTTCACTTTCTGTGACACAACAAGTCCCAGCCGTCAAGCTTATCGGGTTTTATGAGTGGCTAAGGAAAGAGAATACAACCTCTGATCGGGCATGTTCAATTCTTGATACAATGCAGACAGTCGAGGCAAGTCCAACGCTAGCAAATATGGGAGCTATTCAACCTTCTTGTATGGCAAAATGGACGAAAGCATGGATGCAGCAGAAATATGCCAGGAGCTAGAGAAAACTGGAAAGCAAGTGTCACTACATCAACTTGAATTTGCAAGATGAGACAGTAACGCCTCCAGACTAAGTGTTGTATATTTACTTTATATAAGTATTTATTATGAATGATTTTACTTAAACAGATTAATGTAAAATGCAAGTGAAAACGGAAGAGACTTAAATAGGAGGTTACTAGAATAATACGAACTAACACTGCTCTCCAAGCCAAAGGCTATATACATGGATCATGATTGTCTAAATGAGCGAAGAACTGCATCAAGCTTAGTGTGCATTTCATCCCATTCGCCCCATTCGTCACTCAAGTCAGTGATTGCGCCACCAGCACCGATTCTCCATATCTGGCTATCGTCATCACCTGTCTCATCATCCCAACGGTATGCAGTCCGGATGACGACCGAAAAATCACCACCACCTCCCACATCCATATAGCCTAACACGCCAGAATAAATGGATCGTGGGGTGTCTTCTATCTGTTGTAGTAATTCGCAGGACCGTTTTTTGGGAGCCCCAGTCATGCTGCCAGGAGGAAGGCTGGCGGCCAGGACGTCAACACCGGACTTTTGTGGCCGGTAAGCTGGCTCGATATAGGGATAAGTTGATCTCAGTGTGCCCTCAATCACTGTGACTAGTTGGTATACTGTCTCATACTCCTCAACCTGCATCAATGAAGTCGTGCGCACATTACCAGTGCCAACAACACCAGACAGATCATGGCGGATAAGATCTACAATCATCAAGTTCTCTGCTCGCTCCTTTGGCGTTGATAAGATTTTTGTCGCTGTTGCTAGATCAACGAAACCAAGACTTCCGTCAGGGTTGAACTGGCGCTTCTTCACAGTGCCTTTAATGGGTCGGAACTGACAAGTGGATTCATGGTGCGCGTTAGGTCTCGTCCAGGAAAGGAATCTCTCAGGCGAAGAAGACATGATTGTTACAGGGCCAAGTCTCACATATGCACCAAAGGGAGCCGGATTCACGGCGCGTAGACGGAGATACTGCGACCACGAAGTGGGAGAGGGTCCCGGCATCTCGATAATTGTCTGGCCAGTGAGACACAATTCGTAGGAATTCCCCTCTCGGATCTCAGCATGGCATTTTCGAATTTTACTTCGGTACTCTTGCTCAGTGGGCAGCGTGAATTTCGACTGGGGCTTTGCTGTAAACAATGTCTCTACTGGAGTAGATGGAGACGAAGACGTCGATATCTGGCGGCTTTTGACATCTGAAAACGTAGCAGAGGCCTCTGATTCCATTTTCGATGATGATGAAGTACCTTTGCTAGTTTCATCAAAAGAAAAGGGCTCGGACCGGGCGAGGCGTGCTAACATGGTGGCCGCTTCATCAACCCACTCGCGGTCATTTGATTTGATACTTTGAACGTGGAGGCTTCGCGCAGTGTGATTGATGACAATGCTGCGCTCGATAAATGCGAACTGAATGCCTGGACGATTGGGTTTTGTGTCTGACGAAATGTCTAATGTCTCCAAACAGGCTTCATAACTGATGTATCCCATGAGTCCACCCCAAAAGGGAGAGTCACCTTTGTCATGTAGTTGCCGTCTATTCTCCATGAACTCCTTGAGGAAGGAGAAAACACTGCCTCCGTAGCTACTTAGGCTTTGTACAGTGGTTTGCGATCCCGTTTGCACATATACAGTCCCTCGACCTGTGTTGTAAGAGATCTTCAGCGTGTCTGGATAGATGAGTCCAATGATGCTATAGTTTCCCATAGGAGAATCCTGGCTCATCTCCGAGTCTAGAACCACGGTTTCCTCCCCAAAGTCGTGAGGAAGTTGTTGACGTATTGAGTGTATATTCAAGGTGCCTACATTGATGGACCGAGTAATGAACTGGCTGTTATTGGTGGTGAGTTCTGTGTTTAGATCAAGGCTGCGGTTTTTTTGGTTCCACTGTTTTGCAAGCTCCCACCAGTTGGAGACAACAAGGCGAGCCTGTTCACTTGAGCAGACTGACTCGGGGTGGAATTGAATACCGTAAAATGGTTTTGTGGCATGTTTAGCCGACATCAGAATGTGCGACGGATTGAGAATACCACTATCTGCCCTAGGGTCCTCGGGAGTAGGAGGACCACGGGAATAAGAATGGTCAATATCCCAGGCAAGCGGGACTAGGCTCTTGCATGTTTGGCGAGGACTCCAAAGATCCTTCTCTTCCTGTGTATCATCTAGAGATCCGTAGAGAGAGTGATATTGCACCGATGACAATGTTTCAATTCCTTCAAAGATGGACCCATTGCAAGCACGGATTTCTGTCTCGATTCCATGGCGAGGATATGGTAGCCGTCTTACAATGCCCCCAAAATTCGCAACTAAACTCTGAAAGCCAAGACAAACACCGAGAACAGGCACGATTTTGTCATCTGGGAGGCTCCAGACTTCTTTGATACAACCAATATCAGAGGGCACGTATGGACTGCCTGGCCCAGGCCCGATGATCAGAGCCGCAAATGACTCCCGCAGATTTGAAGGAAGCGGAGAGTCAATAGTAATCTCAGTAACAATGACGTGCAGTGTTTCCTCAACGAGGGTTATGATATTATTGGAAAAGGAGTCATGGGCATCGATAAATAGAATCCTGGGTTTGAATGACATGATTGCCAAGTATGTCTAGCCACAGCAAAGGGTGCTTTGGGTTGACAGTTGCAACTGTTCGGGGAAGATTTTGTATGATTTGTGTGTTTCACTATAATGAGTATATACAATGGCACATCTGTGAAGAGGCAAAATAGGTATACTTATTCTTTTTTTTACAGGTGGGAAGAGAGGTGTGGTTACAAGAACATCTCTCATTGATTGTGATTTAGCCTTGTTCTTAGACTTTGACTACCGATGATCATTCCCGGTGAAATTGACACTAGTGTTTTTTATCAGTGACAGTCAAGACCATACGTAATGAGTAATACTGTTCATAATTACAGGTCAGGCTCCAGTTCCAACCATACGGTACTACGCTCTTCGTAACTAGCAGATCGTCACCTCTTATCAATAGCTGTATTCAACTATTAGATAACTTATGCAACATCGAACTGAGTTCTACCGTCTAAGTTAGTAAGTTGTAATAACCTGACTCATGCAAACGAATCTCACAATTATTCTACAGAGTACTCAGCTAGAACAGGGAAAGAAACATGATAGCTTTTGCTAATTCATAGTTACATGAGAATTAGATATGGAGTGTAATTAAATTGGGACAAATCAAATATGGCTTCAATCTAGGCATTTCGTGGCTCAAGTGCTTGTAACCTCCCAGCCTGTCTGCACCTTTATCTTGTTCTCACTCAAACTCCCAGGCCGCGGGTCACTCAAATCGTCCAGGGAGTCTTTCCCGGATGGCATAGATATCCCGGGGCCAGCCACGCTTGAATGGAGCGGAATATCTGTAGAGTTCTCGACGTGTAGCCGGTGAAAGCGTCCCGTAGCATTGCTTTGATATAAATTGTCCGGGTTCAAATGATTACTCGTGCTTCCTTTCCCCCAGGACTTGATATAACTGCGAATCAACGGACCGAATGTCGGCATACATCCGACTGTTACCGCCAGAGTAGGCTCCAGCAGACTCCATATTACGGCGTTGACAACGGTGTAGGTAATATCGCCTGTGAAATCAACTCTCATAAGGTACTGGAGTCGTATCATGCTGACAATGCAAACGCTGTTGGAACAACAAAGGCTTGTTAGAAGACAATTTGGCGTGAATGTTTGAATCGAGGGCAGTTTTACTTACAATGATCCTAAACTGAAAATGCTGACAAGTGCAATGCGCTTTTTTTGGGGGATCTGGAGTCCCCAAACAACTGGGATGGGCAGTATAACAACCAGCACATCGGTCAGGATGTTGAGAATGCCGATAATTAGCCAAAGAGCATTTCGATTGCCACAGTGGCCTTGCACGGTCGGGTCGAAGCTCATCTTAACGGGAAGACAGATAAAAGTGGTCGATAGAATGACCATCAGCGCAAATGCATTGCAAATGCCGATGGCAATATATACGCTGATGTGGAAAGACCGCATGGGAAAGATTCCCAAGTATAAAAGGCACATAGAAGTTTTGATCAAGCCCTCGGCAGCGGCCCATAGTAACTCGATTGAAAATAACGAGGCCATAAATACTTTTTTTGCAGATAGAGGAACCTCATTTGCATGCTGACCAACGCCTCCATGGGTGATATTGACTATGGCGAGACCGCAAATTGCCCAGCAGCACACGAGCGCTCCGAGCGCGCAATAATCACTTGGGTTCAAAAGAACTCTCTGGATACGTCGACTCCATAGCCGCAAGCCGTATGAGACCGTTGGCAGTATACAGAATACCACGGCGACAGCGACGGTCGCTTTCTGACGCTCGTTCTCCAATGCATAAGTCATGGTGAACTGAAATGACTGAAGTCCATCACGATGTGTAAGAGTGAAGACCAGTCTTACTTACATATTCAAGTAAGCAAGACCTATCTCAAAGTGAATGTGGCATGCAGGATAAGGCCCCCACGGGCCCCTGAATGCCTGTATGTGTTTGGCATAATAATAGGTCCCCGACATTACTATCTCACAGGATTCTCAGTAAAGTAGGAATCGCACTGTTCGTACAAACCGCCCCCACGCGATCAACATTGCTAACACTTACTGTCTTACATACGTCTTAGTCGTGCATTATTAGTGGATGATCATTGCTCATGTGGCTTTTCCGCTTATTCCGCATATTCCTACCCTGTCACAAACATATCTAGGGATTAATTAAACATCCAGCAGGTGTTAATTATTTGCCCAATAATGTGTTTAATCCCCAATAATGCAATTGCTAACGGAGTACCAACTCTGAGCAAGTTGACAAGAGAAGGAAGGATTCATATGGTCTGCATAGACTAATGTACGGCCCACCATTAGTCTGGGTGGTTACAGGGTACATGAAGGCCTCATTAACCAAGCACCCTGGAAACCATTGCCTGATAGTCGGTGATTTTACATGTGAGCTCATTTTTTCTGCATTCCCCAATTAGGTAAATCCATATCAACCAATAACTTTGAAGGTGGGAAGGATTAACGGGTAAATAGAGTGTACTCCGCACAATGACTTACGCGCATAGACTCTACAGTGGCGTAAGCATGAGAGCCTATCAAGTCAGTCCATCGGAATCTGTCACTAGTAGTAGTAAACTATACGCTATCGACAGACTAACAGTTAAGATGCAAGTCTATTGGGGCGAAAATCGATTCGGTCAAAATGTCGTTTTACCTTCTTTCTCGGTTCCGACTATCCTTGCTCAATAGTTCGTAGACGTACATATTTATCACCAGAGTCCAGTACTAGTGCTTGGGGTCCTTGAGGCATTAACTAGTCGGCATTTCTTTGTTCGTATCCTCCGCTTCTCCACCGGAATAGGGACCTCAGCCCACGTGAGATGCGGGGGCCCTACTTGGGGGATCAATAACCACCGTCCGCTGCCCAGTGCTTTCGCTCGTAAAGTTTGCCGTTAGGCATATGGTGAGACGAAGAGAGTAATTATTGCTGACCTATTTTTACAATCACAATACCAATTATCTTTAAGATTCTACTGCAAAGATATCAAAGGGGAACCAGCAGTACAACATGGCTTCTCAATCCACGGACGCCTTGGATGCCTACGACTACATCATTCTTGGTGGTGGGACAGCCGGGTGTGTCATTGCTAATCGGCTTTCTGAAGACTCCGACAAGACCGTGTTGGTGATTGAAGCTGGCAGCCACAGGCCTGATGATCCGAAGATCAACACGCCGGGTTTGATGGCTGCGCTGTATGACCAGCCCGAATACGATTGGAGTTTCCTTTCTAAGCCTCAAGTAAGTCATTCTTGTTTTCCTTTTTCTTTTCTATGAAATACCGGTAGAAACTATTGATACTAACCAAAATAGGAACATTTGGATGGGCGAATCGTCGGTCATCCCCGTGGAAAGGTGGTTGGCGGGTCATCAGCCATCCAGTATGGCATGATCGTGTATCCGTCCAAGGCTGGCATTGATGCGTGGGAAAAGCTGGGCAACAAAGGCTGGGGATGGAAGGCGATGACTCATTATTACCGGAAATTCCATACACTGGGGGAACCTTCCGACAAAACAACTCGAGACATGTCCTTGGCGTATCTGGACAAGGCCCTCCAGGGCAGCACAGGTCCGGTGCAAGTCTCTTTCGCGGAAGACGATTTTTATTCACCCTTGCAAAAAGCTTGGCCTGAGACTTTTCGCAACCTGGGTCTCCAGGCTACAGGCGATCCAGCATCCGGGGATATGACAGGTGCCTACATTAACCCATGCTCCGTGGATCCGATAACGAAAACTCGAAGCCATGCAGGCACTGCCTACTATAGTGCCGATGTGGCCAAGCGTCCTAATCTGAAGCTCATTACAAACGCACTCGCTGAGAAAATCTTGTTCGACAAGGACACTGCCACGGGCGTGCAGTTCAAGAACGCCGATGGAAATCACGTTACAGTGCGTGCCAACAAAGAAGTAATTGTCTGCGCGGGTTCTATCCAATCGCCTCAACTTCTAGAGCTGTCTGGTATTGGGGATGCGAGACGACTCAAGGCTCTTGGCATCGAGCCTGTCGTCGACAATCCATACGTAGGAGAGAACATGCAAGACCACGCTATTGCCAGCATCAGCTACGAAGTTGTTGATGGCATTCCAACCATAGAGAACATAAAAGAGCCCGGGGTACTAGACAGTTTGATGCAACTATACCAGAGCACCAATTCCGGCCCGCTCACATCAAGCTGTATCTCGTCAGCCTACCTCCCTCTTGGTGAATTTGCAGCGGAAGGTGAGCGGCCAGAATTAGACCGCATACTAGATGACAACCTGCACATCAAGGAAGCCTCACACCCAGGCTTGAAGAAGCAGTACGAGCTTCTCCGCTCTATTGTGGAAGATAGAAAAGACTCCACGATTCAATACTTCTCACCGGCTGTGCAGCTCTGTCCACACGCGGGGCCGAAGCCAACAGACTGGTTCGGCATGAAAGAAGACGGCCATTACACAGCCATTGCTGCGTCTCTTTCCCACCCGTTCTCCCGAGGGTCGATCCATATCCGATCTGCCGATCCTTCAGAAAAGCCGATGATCAACCCGAACTATCTCTCAAACGAACTCGATTTGGAGATTCTCGCCCGCCACTTACTCTTCGTCGAGACGATTGCCAAGACCGAACCCTTAGCCTCGCTCCTTAAAAGGGATGGCCGCCGGGTACCACCTAACGCGCACGTCCACAACTTAAACGAGGCCAAGAAGCTTGTGCGTGATACCCTCGTCTCGACCTACCACCCGGCGAGCACGTGCTCCATGCTGCCCCGAGAGCTGGGGGGCGTCGTCGACGATCAGCTGAAGGTGTATGGCACCAAAAATGTCCGGGTTTGCGATGCTAGTATCTTCCCTCTGATACCGCGCGGAAATATTCAAACCAGCGTGTACGCCACGGCTGAGAAAGGTGCGGATCTGATCAAAGGTGTGGTTGCATAGGAACGACCTAAAAGCGACTTGACATAAGTGTTGTGTAACAGTACAACTCAAGAAATGAATACATCTGTACGGAGTAATACCGCGTAACATGCAAGAATAACAGTATGCTTCCAGCTTACGCCTCTTGTGCGATTCGGGGTTGACGGAGTACTCCGTAGTCCGTACACATGACAACGAAATCTGACGTGATAGATTGAGTGGATTTAAATTCCACCGTCTGTGCTGTATGATTATTTTGGGGGCCGTCACGGCGTCACCTCCAAGTCTCTCTGCAAATATTACACCCTTAAAGTGCAATGTGTATGAAGGTACGTACTCCGTAACTTGACCGGGTTAGTTGGAGGATTATAGCTCGCCAACCCTATTCGGTAGTTCTGTCTGGCAGCAGTGGTCCGGGTCTGTGGCTTTTGACTTGTCAGAACGTTCCAAGCCCTCGGAGGGGCTGCCTTTCCGGGTCTGATTGCAACTTGCGATCTTCCGTACAACTTGTAATAAAAGCTTGTTGGGCTGGAATCCCGTCGCTGAATGGCAATGCGCACCTTGGATCACCGTGTTGCAGTAGCGATGCCTTATCCTCGGATATGCGGTCAAAAGAGATGATACGGCGGACTAGATGCAGAAAGGAAGACAAACCTTGCATCTTATAAATATTATGTATTTCCATCCTAATAAATTATTTCTATTCTAGCTTTATAAATTTCAAGTTTTGCTGGTAATAATCTTATTGTCTATTTTAGTGGTTACTTTTTTTTATCATTAAAAATTACTAAATAAAAACTTAAGCTTTCTAACATAATAAAAATCATGTAAAGAATTACACGAAAAATAGATAATATATATAGAATTATCAAACTTCTACTAGGCTTCTTGTAGAAATTTTACAATATAATAGAAAAAGACCCCAGCGATAGACAGGCACCTTTATGTGGTGCTGGGGATCAGTATTTACAGTCAAGGTCATTTATCTTAACTATTAATAAAATTAAAACCTATTAAAATATTAGAAAATTTTATATAAAAAATTAAAAAAAAATAACTTATTATTTTAAGTTAATTTAATATTTATTTTATTATAAAATTAATTTTTTTTATTTATAGTAAATAAATAATAATAAAATAATTACTTTTTATTATCTATTTATTTTATTATCTATTTTTTTAATATTTTTATTATTATATTATATTATATTTATATTTTTTAACTTAATTCTTTATTTAATTTATTAAATTATTTAAATTATATATAATAAATTTTATTTAAAAAGTCTATTATCTTTAATTTTATAATAAAATATAAAAATTTATTTTTTTTTAAAAAAAAATTTAATATTACTTTTTCTAAAATAAAAAATTTTTAGATTTTTAAATTTATATATTATATTTTACTTAAAAATATAGTATATTTTTATTATTTTATTTTATTTTAAATTTAATTTTAGAATATAGGGTATTATTAATTATATAACTTTTTAAAAAGGATTTATAATTCTATATAGTAGCGATAGTTAAGAAGCTAGCTAAATCAGGTCAATGAAATCTACTACTACTACTACTACTACTACTAATAGAAAAAGATAATAATTTGTAATAAGAATTTTAATAAAGAGCTTTCAATATTTTTTTTTTCGATAAATTTTACTGATAATTCTAATAAAAGTATGTATCCTTAAATCTAAAAAGTAATTTTTTCTTAAGAATTATAATTATAAGTAAATATCAAGTAAAGTATTGACTTTCTTAAAAATATTTTATAAATATTAAAATTTTCAGTCAAGATATAGAGATTTCAATAAAATAATTAATAAAAAATGGTAAAAAATTAGAAATAAGAATCTACAAATTTGAAAATTAAAAATATAGAGTCTTGTCTCTCTACCCACTTCTAGTCCGTCGTATCGATGGGAATCCCACTGGTGAAATCTTACGCAGAGTCGACCTAGTTATCATTTAATATATATGATAGGTTATAATAAATAGTGCAAGGACAGCGAATGTATGCAAGTCTGTAGGTCGGAATATGCGAGGGGCCGAAAGATACAGGCCGAAAAAAAGAGGCTGCCAAATGACCAGAATCATCAGCCTTGCATAGCCTGACCCTCGTGCATTAGTGCGCTGTGGCAGCACCTTTACGGGGATGTGCAGTACGTCATTGGACTAAACACAACTCAATAGAGCCTGGAATGTTGCGTTCCGAGAGTTTCCTAGATCCACATTTCTCTATAATAACCTTTGCAAGATCGACGCGTGTACTTTTTAACTTATGATACTCCGTGGATTCAGAGACCAGGCCGATACTGTTGTTACCTTTTGGAATTTTCATGATCGGCTAGCCACATTCACGCAAAGAGTTGTTTTGTAAATGAACTGAAATGTATTTTCCAGTATTGACAATGAAATTTCACCAAGATTACATAGTACAATCTGTTGACCCACCCATCTTTCAATGTTCTGATAACGCAAGGCTTTGGCTAGTGACCATTCAAATTATTTACTCTTTCTACCACAATCCATAGTGAGATCTATCTGCATCCTGATTTGAAATTGACCACATCAGAATTTATGCCGTCTTGTGCATTTGATACAACAACAATATGGACTCTACCTTCCTGGGCACTGCCCTGTCCTACAGCCGTCAAGAGGCTGTGGTTGTATCCTTTACTACAATCGTTGTAATTTTTGTCGTACTTGTAAGGCGCCGATATTCTTCAGGAATATCTCATTTTAAAGGCCCGCTTCTGGCGTCTGTATCAGCTGCATGGCAGATATGGCATGTTGCAAAAGGAGACATTGAATATGCAGTGCTTCGGGAGCACAAAAAGCATGGTAATTATCCGTCTTATCTTGTCATATGGAATTTATAGCTTACAATACTCATAGGTGATTTTGTGCGAATAAGCCACCAGGAAATATCCTGTAGTCATCCTGATTCCATCAAGGCAATTCTTGCACCGCCGCACCGCAAGGTAAGCAATTTTAATTTCAAAATTCCAGACACTTCAATCATTGTTATGAATATGGCTGACTGTATGCAGGCCAGCTGGTACCAGGCTCTGGCAGTTCCAGACAAGTATCATCAAACACCCATGTCTGAATGTGATCCAAAGCGACACCGTGAACGCTCTTCCATCACAGCCAGTAGTTATACACTATCCTACTTGATTCAATCTGAAGGCCGGGTTGACAAGTGCATCGAGGAGTTGCAGCAGCAGCTCACGTGTTTATCAAAAGCCGGAAATGCGATTCACTTTGATTACTGGCTAAACTACGTTGCGTTTGATATCATAGGCGAGCTTACTTTCTCAAAGAATTTTGGGTTCGTTCGCGAAGGCGCGGATATTGATAATTCAATTAGTAGCATGCGCTTTTTGATGAAATACCAAGCCATTATGGGTTACATGTATTGGCTTCACCCATTCATACTTCACAGCCCACTTGCAGGATACTTTGGACTTAAGCCTCACGCACATATTTTCCATACTGTTTCGGCAGCCGTTCAGGAAAGAAAGGAAAACAAGAATTCAACCATTGACATGGTATCCCAGTGGGTTGCTAATCACAAGAAATGGCCCACTCGGATGGAAGAAAGAGAAATACTGGCTGTGTCAGGCATGACCACGATTGCTGGATCAGAGACTATGACTGGAGCATTGGAAAGCTTTTTTTATTTCCTTCTCAAAAACCCTGAATGCATGTCAAAGCTCAAAGAAGAACTGAAGGAAGCTCGATTGTCAGGGAAGCTTTCTCCGGTCGTCAAACATGAAGAGGCAAAACAGCTGTCATATCTTCAAGCTTGTGTGAGTTTCTTCGATACTTTGCTTTCAAATTTATTGTACTAACAGAATCTTAGATCAAAGAATCACTGAGATATTTTGCTCCGGTTCCATTTGGCCTGCCTCGTATAGTCCCAGAAGAAGGTTTAACCCTCGGTGATAATTTCTTCAAGCCAGGAGTAAGCTCAATGCCAAATTTTAGTAATTAAATCCCGACTGATCTTTAGTAGACCATTCTATCTGTGAATCCTTTTATCATCCAGAAGGACCCTCGTTATTTTGGGCAGGATGCCGACGTTTTCAATCCCGAAAGATGGTTACGTGCCGAAGCACCAGAGTATGAGAAGTATCTAATTACTTTCGGTACTGGTTATAATGGCTGCCCAGGAAAGCAGTTCGCATTCGCGGAAATAGGAAAGATCACTGCTACGGTTCTTCGAGACTTTGACTTTGAATTGGAAAATCCGGATGCCGAATGGGAACACCGCAGTCACTTTACTATTGCGCAAAATAACTGGCCTGTCAAAGTCCGTCTTGCAACTGAGTGATAATAACTTGGAACCCTGTCTATTACCCATCATTGCTATTTTCACACAGGCCCGATTGTGTATTGGATTTTGGCAAGATATATTGATTTTGCTAGGTTATTAAAAAACTGCCTTTTATTGTCATAGTAGTATGCTCCTTATTCATTGTATATAAGCAAATTTGTGTAAAGAGGGTAAAAGTTAATCAATAAATGTTCAATTGCTTGTATGAAGGCTTCAATGTATAATGGATATACTATACTCAGTATTATACAAAAACGTAATTTCTCTATGTAATAATTTGTATAAGAACTAAGAATAAATAAAAAAAAATTAGACATAGACAGAATAACTTGCACCTTTTAACACTTTCTATGAGTTTGGTACACTTGCAGCTTCTAACCCATTATTAAGCCTTGCTCCACAAAGTGGCACGAAAATACTTTCCCTGCTTTGGCGTATAATCAAAGCTAGCAAAAACAAAACTATCACACAGATGTTCTAGAAGCCAGAGATAACACGATCGAGGAGGGGTGTTCGGGTCCGGTATGTACAAAATGTTTGCCACGATTCAAATTTGTAGGCACACGATCTACTGCAGGGAATTCGGGTAGAGTCACCTCATGACCCTTGACCTCCAGCCTTATAGACTCACCCGCCTCAAAAATTATACCAGAGGGCCAAAGTGGGATATCGAGGCAAACAATTTGACCGGGCGGAATCTTTTCCTCTCTGTTATGAGGATGCCATGCCACAGCAGGAGCTAGCATCGCGGTTTGCTCTTTGGTGAGGGTCGGGTCGACGCTTAATTCCCGATGAGAAGCTCGGAGTCGGCCATTTGGACCTATGTACTTGAAAATGTTGGTATTCGGCACGTCCTCGGCTGTTGTCCCCGCAGGTAGGGCTTCAAGAGGAATGTTCAAATGCATCAATGGCTTGCCAGATGCATCGAGCTTTCGACAAATCACATAAACATCCAGGTCATCAGTGTCAGGGCAAGACATGAACAATTTGACCTGAGAAAACCCAATTAACTCAGTATATTTGCTGAACGTATGCACGAAGAGCGCGCCATCATCATCCCAGGAGTCGGATACGTAGCTAGTCGAAGAAGATTTGCTGAGAGCACCGCCTTCACTCATCGTCGAAGTTTGACTATCCAAAAAGAACTTACGATGCTCGACATAGCTTGGTGGGTATACTGGTTCTGGCCTATTCAGAATAGACTCACGGTTGAACCCAAGTAAGCTATGTCGTACTTTGGGCGTGGATTCCCAGTCATTGGCCTTTCCATAAAGATAACGATCGAAGAACTTTTGTAAGTCATCATTTGACGACTTTTGGTATATGTCGTACCATTCTTGGGTATGGTGAATTCGCAGCCTGATCCCCCCGAGTCAGTAATTACTGTGTATCGTAAATGTCTTACAGAATCAACGGACCATTTATCTTTTGATGACGAGAATAAAAATCCCCTGAGAGTCCCTTCTGTATGTATCATTGTGGAGAAACTGGCTAAAGCGTAAATTGGAACTTCGATCTGAGCAAACTTGGCACTTTTGTCGCCCCAATATGCATTCCAAAGTGGGTGTTTACGAATCATCGCACCTGTGTCTTCTTGCCGGTTTTTCCCTATACGGTGAAAACGTTTATTGTATTAGCGACTTGTACAATCACTCGGAGAATCGAAAGGCAAATACCACAGTAACCACTAGAACGATAGTCAATAAAAGCATAGTTCGGAATGCCGCCTCTGCCATGTATGTCGCGATAAAGATCTGCAAAGCCCTCCCAAGGAGCAATGGCTTTCAAATGTGGTGGTCTTTCGGCAGCAATGAACCTGCGTAACAAATTAGATGTCATCAGTTGAGCTTGGTCTGTTCTTGCACATACCACTGTACCGCAGCGAGATACGAGTTTCCGGCGAAAGCGACCGCTCCGTTGCACCACGGTTGGGACGCAATGAATTCGACGGCATCATATCCGTCTCTTCCTTCCTAGGAATGTTATCAGCTCGGTACATGGTACGACTAGTCCTTCTGTGCTGAGCCGGCTTACTTGCGTTCCCAAAAAGAACATGTCTCCATCCGAGTCAAAGATTCCTCGAGAATCTACGTTGACAATGGCGTAGCCTCGAGGGCACCATTCTGCCGGATCTAGAGCCTCGAACTTCTCGAGGTCGCTGGTCGCATCTCTTGGTACACCTGTGCGCCAGGGGACTCTATCAAGACTCTGAAAGCCTGGAAGATATATTCAGCATGCTATGTACCAGAGATATCCAAAAAAAAAAACACACCATTGCCCTGTTTCCCGTACGGACTCCACGCCAAGATTGCCGGCACAAGTTGATCATCTGAGCCAACTGGTCGAAAAACATCCGCCCAGATTACAGCACCATCTCGAAGAGGAACACGAACATCTTGTTCAAGGATCAAATCATTGTCCAGTACGCGTCGCCCTTCTGCTTTCTGCCATCCTTTGGGGAGAACTTCCTTGGACGGACTGAATTGGTGCCAGCGCTTGGTGAAGTCGCGGTTCGCCTCCTTGAAGAGCACTTCGATGCCGCCAACAGTAGTTGTAGCCATCCTGCGGTATATTTATTTTTGGCTTTGGCTCAGCTTTGTTGGCTGTCAATGTCAATGAGGGGTAACCACTTTATTGACATGGCGTTGGTCTAAATAAGATACCAAAAGTAAATGAGGAGACGCCGGGATCTGGGCACAAACTCTATGAACAAAAGCCGGCGGAAGTCCCGGCGGCAATTCGGATACCCCAACATGGCACGGCGCTGCCCCATATTTTTTTCCCCACGGGGTTTCGATGAGAAAAATGATAGCATCAGTGGCTCATAAAATGAACACCGCATCCCCCACGTCCCCCATGATATTTTACTTAAACGTTTCATTCTTAGGATTGGAACTGCAGCCATGGGTGACGTGCAAGTCCTTCCAGCCCAGTCGACACTGGAAACCAAGGCAACCCATCAGAAAGGGTATCAGCTCGAAGAAGTAGAGCATGCTAGCCCCTTTCAACCTGAAACTATAAACGAAATGGAGGAGGCAGAACCGGAACTTCATGCCCGTACTTGGATTGCTCTCGCAGCCTTCTTATTGTTAAATTATACCCAAGTTCTGGCTATACAGGGTCCTAGTGCTGTTGTAAGTCCTGACGGTCTTGAGAGAATAGCTATGCGCGATTGTGCTGAGAGTATTGTTTGACACTTGATAGTTGAACTACATTGGAACGGACCTCCACAACAACGAGGTCCAGAGCTGGATAATAGTTGCTCTTTCGCTTGTCCAGGGAACGCTTGGACCGCTCATTTCTACAACGTCAGACACGTTTCAAGCGCGGAAAATACTGCTTGTCTGTACATGTGCCGTATCTTTTGTTGGAGCCTGTATCGCCCCAGGATCCACTAGTATCTATCGACTCATTGTTGCCAACATCCTCATTGGCGTTGGCTTTGCAGCTGTGCCCTTAGCTTATGCAGTTCCTAGCGAGATTCTCCCACGGAGATGGCGTCCCTGTAAGTTGACACCTATTTACTTATATCTCTGCAATAGAAATGTCTAACAAAAGGTCTGCTTAGTGGCGCAAGCAGGGGTCAACATTGCAGCTCTCCTCGCTAATGCTTCAGCCCCCTTGGTGATCGGTGCATTGACGAAACGTGACAACCACACCGGCTGGCGCTATTTCTACGTAAGTGTCAATGATTAAAGACTAGAATATACTGTGCTTTTTAAGACTTACTTGATGTACTATAGTGGTTCCAGGCTGCACTTTGGGGCGCCACCACGGTGGCAATCTTTATTGCTTACCATCCACCGAAAAGGCATACGAATTTGGATCATTTATCATTACGACAGAAAATTAGCAAAATCGACTTAACCGGATGTGGAATATTAATTGCTGGACTGGCGCTATTCACTGCTGGTACCAGCCTGGGTGGTGGTCTTTATAGTTGGACTAACGCACGCACTCTGGTGACCATGATAACCGGGATTGTGGTACTCATTGTTTTTGGAATTTATGAATGGAAGGGTACAAAGAATGGTTTCCTGAATCATGAGTTATTCCACGGTGGGCGCAATAAGGGAACGACTTTTGCCCTCTGCGTTGCATTGCTCTTTTTGGAAGCTATCATGATATTTGGCTTCACACTCTTCTATCCAATCCTGTAGGTCTTAAAGTTCCGTTATATATGAAGTAAAATGCTGACTTAGCCAAAGGACACAGGCTCTATTTACGTCTGATCCATTTTTGATCGTTGCTCGTTCACAGTCATGCTGGGTTTCAGCCATTGTCTCTACTGTTGTCTGGGGATATACCAGTACTCGCTTTAGAACTATTCGAGAGCCACTGCTGATTGGTTTCATTATCTTTACCGGTGGTCTCATTGGTCTTTCTACAGTCCAGCCGGGCCAGTCAGTTAACGCAATCGCATTTTCTTGTCTCGTTGGAATCGGATTTGGTGCACCGCTCACTCTTGTTGTTACCGGCGTGCAACTATCTACGCCACATGCATTGATTGCTACAGCTACAGCTTGTACGACATCGTCGCGCGCCGTTGCCGGTGCGATTTTCTCGGCAATCAATACAGCTGCTTTCAATACTCGTTTGAATAAGTTCCTGCCAGAATATATTGCAAAGTCTGCATCAGCAGCGGGGCTACCTCCTAGCTCCATTGCGGATTTTATTCAAGCCTTAAGTGAAGGTGACCCTGTTGCATTGGGCAAAGTTCCTGGGGTCACTCCGACAATTATTGCCTCAGGAACACGGGCCTTGCAGCAGGCATTCGCCGATTCCATTCGGGTTATTTTCATTATTGCTGTTCCATTCGGAGTGGTAGGTTGTATCGCATGTTGCTTCCTTGGTGATTTGAGCGAGACAATGAATTATCACGTTGATGCGCCGATCGAATTGGTGCACGAAAAGCAGGGCAACCATGTCAACACTCCATAAGTGTCCTTACTGCCAGTGAAATTCCTCTTCATGTCAACATCACCACCTGCGTGGATGGTGAATCGACAGTCTTTGGTAGAAGATCAATATTATACAAGATCACCTACATGTTCTATGAAGGTTTCTTACCATGAGTACTTAAAGAAAAATTGAAATATAGCGTCGAGGGTCGCAGTGCATGTGCCCTTTTTCTTGAATAGATCAAAACTAATAGCCCTCTATATTCGGTGAGTAAATAAGACGGCATTCGTGTTTCGGAATAGTCTTGCTGAGAGTGATCGGCGTTATTTACGGGCTTTTACTCTCCCATGCATATTCTAAATACCTTTATTACTGTAAATAAGACGAGGTTTGAATAGCTCATGGGGATATCGTCTCCAATGTATGTATGTAATTGAAACTAATATCAATCGACTATGTGCCGCGTCGCCATTTCCGTCTCCTCAAACCACCCCTTCAACTTAAGTTCATCCCTGACCCTGAAACCAACTAAAAACTTCTTCGGCTCAATTGACAAGCCCGACGGGTTGGCATTGCACTCTAGCGGCCCCGTCAAAATGGGTCTCTGGACCGGATCCCGTGCTGGCAGCACTTCGAGCGCGATGACGATGCGCATAAATGTGATGTACATCTCGCGATTTGCGAGGTGTGAACCTGTGCACATTCGAGAGCCGGCTCCAAAAGCAAAATGCTGCGTTCCGGATCCTTCTGGGATGTTGAGGAAGCGCTCCGGGCGGAAGTCGAGGGGCGATTTAAAATGTTGAGAGTCAAAATCGGCTGCCCAGGCGTTCTATATGTGTGGAAAAACAGGAAGTGTTAACAGATTGACAGCTATATTTGGTAATGTATAATTCGGGGAAAAGGAGAATGGGAAAAACACATACCATCAAAAACGTAGTTCCAGCGGGAATACACGCTCCCTTGTATGTCACATCCTTTATGCTGACACGCGGCAGTGACATTGGAATCACAGTCCAGAAGCGCAGTACTTCCTTGCAAAATGCGACCAAATATTCAACTTTTTCTTCATCCAGACATTTCTTCCAAGCACTACCATCCGGGTAAACTTTGTTGATTTCTTCGAGCAATTTTTGCTGCAAGTATTGACCTTGCGGCCCAGAAAGAATGGCTACGCCTAGTAGAATGCACGCTGGGGTGGTGTCTAGGCCACCAGCTATCATTGTCAGGCAGATAGATTTGATTTCAGCTGATTTTAGAGACTACATTAGTTACTCTCTTTTTGCATTTGGGGAGGGCGGGGGAATTGATGTTCATAAATATCAATTGATGCCATACCGTGATTCAGTATGTAATCTGGATCTTTCATAATATTTCCAGTAATACAAGGTTTGTCTGTCCCTGCTGAAATGCGATCCTTTAGTCTCTGTAACAGAAATTCGAGGTATTTATCACGACGGCGTCTCAGGTCAGCTGCTTGGTCATTGCGCTTGGGCAAGATTCTGAGCAGCGGCACAAAATCCTGCCAGTTATTGCTCGTGCTTCTAAGCGTACTTATTCCGCGCTCAACATTGATGATTTCTCGCAGTAGGTCGTCTTCCGCACTGCCGTCAATGCGGAATCCATAACCAAGAGTAAGACTCATGTTAAGTGCCAAACGTTGAAAGAGCGGATAAGGATCTATGTCGACCTGGAAGTTGGTGGCCTGTTTGGACTGATTCTGCGTCTGAATTTGCTGATCACCGGAGTGAATCTTGTCAACGAGTTCTTTGATGCTGACGTAGGATTCCAAATCAACAAACGGCATGTACGAGGCAACAGCCGGCCGATTCAGAGCTGTGGCCGCGGCTTTCCGTCGCCTTTTGCAGGAGTCATCCCATGGTGATGTACCGATGGTAAAACCCTGAGAAGATGATAACACGCTGTGAAAAGTGTGTAGCGTCGGTCGAGAGATTAGGCTGGATTGATTATTGATCCAGAGCTGCTTGATAGATTCGAACGAATTTGCTACTACGAATCTCTGTGGCGAGGCAGTTAGCACGGAAGGGCTAGTCATGAGATAAACAAAAAGACTAACCCTATTACCAAGCCTGATCTGAAAGACAGGACCGTATTTTTTCGACAGCTCGGCAAGACGTTTGGGATGCTCCGAACCCAATTGGAAAAGACTCCCAAAGATGGGGATTGAAGGGACCGCAGATAAATTTTGAATGAAAGGGATGTCGGTTTTATCGAGCAAAAATATCAACAGCGAAAAGAAAGCGGCGACCGCTATTAGACTCAACATCAATGCGTCTACATTCTCTCCATCGATTCTTGAGCGCAGTTTAGATATCAGGGGAAGTGAAGAAAGTTCGGCCATGGCGTCCGTTCGTTCATTGATTTCTGTTTGGCAAAGACAGTATAACGGAAAATTACTTGTCGGCAAGTTATATTTTAAAAGTTCTACTTTACCAATGTTGCATTGGAAGAATGTAATCACGTACCTGCTTAGTCTTCTCGTTTGGGAAAGACTAGAATGTCCGCCGGGTTATCCGCCGGATGGAGCAAACCCTTCGAATTCAAGTTTCGGCTCAGCATTCGTAGATCTCTCCGCTCAAATGAATGTCTTCGTTTTTTTTTTTTCTTGGTCTAGACAAGATGGAATTGTAGGTCGAGCCTGTGAGGTAATTTACTTACTTTATAGAAGGACTTTGCGATATGTTGGAAAGATCGCAGAAGGATACAACTTAGGGCTACGGAGGTTATCCAGGTTATCGAGTGTAGACAGCCAAGTGCAGTTACCGTCAAAAATTTGAACGTGAAAGGAAAACTTGATAAATAGTATTTTGCATAATCTATAACGATCATTTGTCTCTCTATCTACATCTGTCCAGCAGGTTCAATAGTGCCCTCGCAGCTGCCAAAGCCTACCAAACTCGAGTCGTCTTTGCCACACCAGCCACGAATCGTGACTGTATCTCCATCCTCCAAAAATTTTCGATGTATGTCACTGGAAATAGCATATGTCTGCTTCCCACCATGCGAAGCCTCGAGCAACGAGCCGAGGCTACCGGGCTCTGTGCCACTGATGGTTCCTGATCCAATCAAGTCACCCACTTCCATCGGACAACCGCCAATGGTGTGGTGCGCAAGCATTTGTGCGAAGGAGAAGACCAAATTTCTGCCGTTCGTTCTTGTGAATATTGCGGACTTTCCATCAGCCGCTTGAAGGAAAAACACACTATCAGCCCACTATCATTTATATGAGAAAATAGAGTTGGAAGCACACTTACTTTTGATTTCCGCCTGTAAATTGATATCGTATACATTATCCTGGGATTGCTCGCGTAAATACGGATGCAACTCAGTGTCATTAGATATCCCCGGGACACGGAACGGCTGTAGAGCGTCCTTCAACACAATCCAAGGACTGACTGTCGAGGCAAAGTTTTTGGCGTTAAATGGACCCAAAGGCACAGCTTCCCAAGCTTGAATATCCCTGGCCGACCAGTCATTTAGAAGAACAAAGCCGAATATATACTCTTCAGCTTTATCAACAGGAATTGGCTCGCCCATTTTGTTGCCTTTGCACAGAAAGGCACCTAACTCAAGCTCGATATCCAGCTTTTGACACGGTCCAAAGACAGATCTTTCATCTCCAGGGCTAGCCAAATACTGACCCAGAGGACGCCGGATTAGGGTGCCGGACGCAACAACGGATGATGCCCGTGAACTATATCCGACGGGGAGGTGGAGGTAGTTTGGTTGAAGCGCCTTCTGGGGGTCGCGGAAAATGCAGCCGCAGTTGTAAGCATGATTTTTTCCTGCGAAGAAATCCGTGTAGCCAGCCACTTTCATGGGAAGATGAACCTTGACATTCTCCCTGGGAAACAATGCACTTTCTCGTGTGGTCTGATTGTCTCTTAGAACCTGAGGAATAGTGGTGACTGACGAGAAGACATTTTGCAAATATCTTCGAACCTGCCGGTGGAATGTTTGGCCAGCAGCAGCGAATTCATTCAGCGTTGGCTGAGAAAACAATGCCACCTGTTCTGGGGAGAATGTCTCCAGGTGGGAGAAGCCGCCGTGTGTTGCAAACAAATTCAGATCAAGAACGTAGTCTCCGATAGCAATGCCGGCATGAGGATTGGAAGATGTGGGGACCGTTACAATGCCAAAGGGTATATTTGCTAATGAGAAATGAGACCCTTTGGGTATAGTAAGCCAGCTTTCGAGAGTCATATTTTCTAGGAAATTTTCAATGATTGTCAACAGAATGCCGATTATGTTCAAGGGAATTATCGATGATTAGATTGAACGAAACCTTCCAATTAATTAATAAGTAAGAGATAAAGAAAATCGGATCTTTGAACGCTCGGAATCGTCACAGGTGGGACATCCGGCGGATGAGCCGTTTACCAATTTGCGTCCCGCCGAGGATGATTACCATATGAAGACCACCGTTTTTTTCCATTGCTTGCTCTTAAGATGTCTCGAAGCTCGATTTGAAAAGGTAAAAAAAGACTATACATCGGTTTTGTCAAACATCGAACTCTGATCTAGCAAGGATGCCACTCACAGAGTTTGATATAGCAGAAAAATATGAATACCAAACTGGCTTTTTGGCTAATTTAGAGTAAGTTCGCGCATCGACCTAGATCGCGTATACCCGATACATGTTAATGTCGTAAAAGGACCGAGGCAATCAAAGGGGCATTGCCAATTGGGCAAAACTCGCCTCAAAAATGTCCTTACGGTTTGTATGCAGAGAAGATATCGGGGACCGCATTTACAGCACCTCGCTGGGAGAACCAGCAGACTTGGGTATACCGCATTATACCGTCTGCTGCTCACAGTGCCTTTGAGCCAATTGCATCAGGAGACAGACTAGAAGCCAAATTCAATCATATTCCCAATCAGCTTCGGTGGGATCCCTTTGATGTCAACGCCGACGTTGACTGGGTTCAAGGTCTCCATATGGTGGCGGGAGCTGGTGACCCTTCATTGAAGAACGGGGTTGCATACTACATATATGGAGCCACCAAATCTATGGCCGAAAAATCCGCCATGTACAACGCCGATGGAGACATGCTTGTCGTTCCACAAACTGGGGCACTTGATATCCAGACCGAGATGGGTCATCTACTTGTCCGACCAAACGAGATTTGTGTACTTCCGCGGGGAATAAGGTACCGTGTGCAGCTTGTGAATGATGAGCCTATTCGAGGCTACATACTGGAAGTCTACAATGGCCACTTTCAGCTTCCTGAGCTTGGGCCGATTGGATCCAACTGCTTGGCTAATGCCCGCGATTTTCAAATCCCTGTTTCTGCTTACATTCACGATACCACTTCAGAGTGGAAAGTGTACAACAAATTTTGTGCACAGTTGTTTTGTAGTACCCAGAACCACACCCCATTCGACGTCGTGGCGTGGGAAGGCAGGTACTATCCATACAAATACGACCTGGGCCGCTTCAATACCATCGGAACCATTTCCTATGACCATCCGGATCCATCACTGAACACTGTTCTCACCGTCACTTCCAACGCCCACCCTGGAACAGCCATTGCCGACTTCGTCATCTTTCCACCTCGCTGGCTTGTCGCCGAGGACACCTTCCGGCCACCATCCTATCACCGAAATTGTATGAGTGAGTTCATGGGACTCATCAAGGGTTCATACATCGCCAAAGATGGCGGTAAGGGAGGCTTCCAAGCAGCTGGAGCAAGCCTTCATAACTGCATGAGCAGCCATGGACCAGATGCGGGAGCCTTTGAGAAAGCTAGCAACGAAGAATTGGTTCCGGTCAAAGTCGGCACGGGAAGCATGGCTTTTATGTTTGAAAGCTGCTATATGGTGGGTGTCACTAATTGGGGGTTGAAAACTTGTCAAAAGATCCAGTCGGAGTACAGTGAGGAAAGTTGGGGTGGTCTTAAGGACCTCTTCAGCCCCCCGAAGTCGTTCAATTAAGAACGGTCCTCTCTTTCTTCCTTTCTTTTTTCTCTCCAACATGTACCCATAATTTTTGGTATGATGTAACGAAATGTTCAATTTTTAACCAGTGTAAGTTATTTATGAGCGTAAATTTTTCATGCCAGTCTGTAATTTTGGGTATTAATTACATACATACTGTAAACATACCGATTTTTCGTAGACTTAATACCTGGGTCGGAAGCGGGGTAATATACCTAAGCATTACATACATGTAACTTGTGACAAGCCCGATCGGATCGGGAGTACTCCGGAAGTACCTCGGATCTCGCGCCGGTTAACGAATTCTCGTAAAAGCAGCCTCGAAAGGGTTGATGAGCATCGGTAGTATTCATCTAGTCACTACTACTTTCTCCTAACGTGATTGCTATGTTGGCATATCGGCATGCGAAATTCTGAAAAACCGAAACGCTCCAGGGCCCTTCAAGCGTGTGAGGTGTGCCGGACACGGAAGAACCGTTGTAATGAGGAGCAGCCGTGCTCCTACTGCGTTGGTGATACATTATCAACCTGAATTTTTCTCAGCTTTGACTAAGATTTCTGATTAGACCATGATTTGGAATGCCTTTATTCTAGGCCAAACCGTGTGAAGCGGAGAAAACCAGCAATTCAAGACGCTGCTGATGATCTTCCTTCATTGAGCAGCTCTAGACAAGCTTCGGAAGTGGGAGCGTTTGAAAGCCATCAGGAAGACAGCGGGGTCGTGATCGAGAACAGTCATCAAAGTGCTCCTTCTGATACACGACCTGGTTCACGAGATGCACATATTCCTTTGGATTTAGCACCCAGTGAGAGCCGACTTCTTTCACCATCCGATTTGCATAGTATGACTCGAACCCCTTCCGTGACTTTACAGCCCCAAGGAAGAATACTGCAATCTTCAGCTGCCGATATTATGGATACAAATTCCTACACGAAGAATTTGGAGTTCTATGGCGCTTCCTCATCCGCGGCTTTTCTCAAGCATGTGGAGAAGATATCAGAAAACCACGTTCATGAGTCGGGGAGTAGGATATCGGCAGGGTCACTTGTATCTTTACTGCATAACACAAATTTCAGGCCATACTCGACCCCCAGTACGCTGACGGAGCATACCAAAGCTACGAACGATCGGTTTCACTTTCGAGTTGCCAGAAACTTCATTGAAGCATACTTTAGCAACATACACTGTGTGCAACCAATTTTTGACGAAGAAATATTTTTAGCACGATGTGAAGATCTCTGGTTCAACAAGCCCGAGAAACAACCTCTTGTTTTCATTGCTCTTTATTATATCACGTTGAGCTTAGGCAGTCTTGTAATGAACTGCGATGAACGAGAAATAAATGGCCAAGACCGATTCTCGTGGAGCCGGAAATTCTACAACGAGGCTGTTGTTATCGTGAATCAACTCGGCTTGGAGACGGATTTGGAAATGGTTCAATGTTATTACCTCATGGTAAGTGGCATTATTGGTTTATGCTGACGAAAAGTTAACCCACATTATCTTTTCAGGGAAAGGTTTGTCAACATGAGCTGAATCCGCATGGTATGTATGGTCTCCGGGGGAAATTTGTTCTGTCGTCCGCTGACATCTTTGCACGAAGTTGCATATTTGTATTCTGGACAAGCATCCAGGACTGCTCTGGCAATTGGCCTGGACAGGTTAGCTGATAGAAATACGTCTGATCCGAGATCGTCAGATGTTGCAGCAAAAACATGGTGGTAAGTTTGCCCTTCGTTCAATCTATACATAGAATCATGGAATTTTCCTGCTTACTTTTTTAGGGCTGTCTACTGTCTTGATATGTGAGTAAAGTGCCTCGATAAGTCGCATTAAGACTCACGGGCACTTTGTAGACAAACAAGCTTCGCTCTAGGCAGACCCGATAGTCTTGGTCCTGACGAGTATCACACTCAGTATCTTCCAGGAGCAGCAGATTTATACGAAACAGAAAATTCTCTCACATCGTCCAAAATGCTTCAAATTGTCCCGTGCATGGTTGAGTTATCAAGGATAATGCGGAAAGTCGGTATTCGTTTGTATACTGCACCTTGCACTGTGCGAGAAACGCTCGCTCGCACAAGACTTCTAGATGATGAAATGAGTGGCTGGCTTCAGTCGCTTCCTCCCCATCTTCAATCAGTGGAATCATCGACTAGCAGGTCATCCCTGAAGCCGAAGCGGTCCACTCACTATGTCAAGAAGCAATATGTTGTGTTGATGATACGTACGGACGGATTTCCCCGCCCTTGCCTTAGGCTTCTGCTAATGTATCTAGGTTATTATAATCTTCGTATGGTGCTACATGGCAAATTTTTTACACTGTTGGAAGAAATCGACCCGGACCTGCAATGGAATGTACGTGACTGCCAAGAAAAGTGCATCGACTCTGCGGGCCAAGCGATTGACCTTATATACGACACATTTCAAAACGACAGTTTCTTTCAAACTTGGTATGATGTCAAATATTTTATAGCCTCATCCTATATATCCGAGTATAAAATACATTATTGACTATTTATTCAACAGGTGGTATAATTCGACCTATACTCTATTTGCAGTGAGCATTCTACTCACGGCAGTATTCCACAAATTTGCGAAAACCAAGCAAGATCTGCAATACCTGTTTCAAAAAATTGACCGTGCCGTTGCCGTCCTGGAGGTCATGGAAGAATGTGTTGTCACTCGAAATGCCACACTAATTATCAAGCGAACGCTTACACGCGCGAAGAAAGTACCCCAGATGGTAATGTTTGATGAGAACAGAACTTCCTCTTATCAAAATGCCACTAGCACAAATACGGACCCATCGGGGTTACATCCCAACTCGTCGACGTGGATAGATTTACCACAAAGTGATTCAACAACGGGTCCCTTCCTAGAGAATGATGGCTCGGCCGAGAATATAGACAATGTCCCAGCGGATGATAGTGACATTGACTGGCTAAACGCCCATTTCCCGTTTGATGACGGACAGCAGGCTCTATTTTGGGTTGAGTGGGCGCATCATCTGGATGGACTGGGGCAGTAAATGAGCATGTGCCATTACTCAATATATATGTGAAATTCTGAAAGAAGTAATATCGAATTCCTGCATCAACCTGTGTCTCCATACAAGCTGTAGAAGTTGTTTATTTATCACTAAATAGACAGGTATGAAGTTGTGTAGGAGTGTTGTCTACTCCTACATAAGTGGCGCTTGATCGCGATTGAAGATGGATCGTCTCCTCGAGTAAAATGCATATAGATTTTTGTCCAAAGTAGTCAAAAAATTCCTGTTACGCTTCGTCTGACATCGTGCCAGTGTACATGTTTAGTATTACGGGGTCCCAGAGGCTAAATGTAAAGCGTAGCTGGCACCTGGGGCCATCTCGGAGATTCCCGAGTCCTTTTTCTTCAGCACTAATGGCTGAAGGGCCGGAGCAGGGAGAAACCGAGGCGGATCAGGGTTCTTCAGAATCTTTTACTTTTTTTCTACTTTTAGTCCAATTCCAAACGAGGTGTAAGCTATCGGCAAGATCCAACGCTCGATTCTTGATGTTTGAAACATAAAAGGCAAAAGTACCATCATGTGACCCAGAAATGGAAATTCACCAGGCAACGTCTGAAATTGGATATTATTTGAATCGACTGGCGAGAAATTAATCCAGAGAGACTATTTCAAACTCTAGCCCAGGATGATGCTATCAACACCGCATTCTGACAGGGAGCCAGCAAACCCTGAGTCGCCGTGGGTGCACCCGGACGAGTTACGCACGTCTTTCGCGTTAGCCATGTCGCAAATGTACAAAAACGAGGTATCTCTTTATGGAAACCTGGTGCACATCGTACAGTGTGAGAACAACAAAATTCTCACCAGCATCAGCAGTCATGACAGTCGTGAGCGCCTCACACTCGAGCGCCACGGTGCGATTCGCCTGGGCAAGCCTGAGGAACTGCAGACGGTTCGGCGCATCTTCGCGCTGCTGGGTATGAAGCCAGTTGGCTACTACGACCTCTCGGTAGCAGGCCTGCCTATGCATGCCACCTGCTTTCGCTCCATTGACACCGCGTCGTTGGCCGTGAACCCATTCCGTGTCTTCACCACACTGCTGCGGCCAGAGTTGATCCGCTCCCCCGTGGCCCATGATCTGGCCCTCCAGCTTCTCAAGTGCCGAAATATCTTCAGCCAAGAACTGCTGCATATGCTAGATATCGCAGAGCGTAATGTACAGAGCACGGCTGGCCCAGTAAGTGGACAATTGAGGGCCGACCAGGCCGAGATCTTTATCCGTGAGGCCTTGCGCACCTTCAGCTGGGCCCCCGTGGCCGAAGCCACCCAAACTGAGTATCAGCTGCTGCAGGCAGAGCATCCCATTCTGGCCGATATCGCCTGCTTCCGCACAGCTCACATCAATCACTTGACACCTCGCTCACTGGATATTGACGCAGCCCGGGCTGCTATGGCAGCGGAGGGCATGCCTGTGAAGGATCGAATCGAGGGTCCTCCCCGGCGGAAATGCTCTATACTGCTGCGCCAGACGAGCTTTCTGGCCCTGGAAGAGAAGATTCAGTTCAAGATGCGAGATAATAGTAGATACAAGTCACTTTTGGGGGAAGAAAACAAAAGAAATGTCGGCCTAGTGGATGGCTCTCACAAGGCCCGTTTCGGCGAGATCGAGGAACGTGGGGCCGCTGTGACCCCTGCAGGTCGAGCTCTTTACGATAAACTGCTGGAGAGCACTATGCGTGCAGCGGGATACCAGAGCACGACCCCCGAGGCTGCTGAAGCGGCGCTCGCCAGCATGTTTCAAGCGTACCCCGACACGTGGGAGGAGCTACGCAAGCAAGGACTCGTATATGTCAAGTACAGCTTGACCGGAAAACTACCCTCGTCAGCGCTATTGACTTCGGAGCTGGGCGAATCGGTCGTGAGCCTATCAAACATAGACAGTTTAATTGAGGATGGATGTCTCAAGGCTTCGCCAATAACTTATGAGGATTTTTTGCCATTCTCGGCGGCGGGTATTTTCCAATCAAACTTGGAAAAAAACCCTGGATTACTCCAAGTAGGTGACAAGGATAAAATGTTGCAACATCCTGCTCGTAAGGGCGATATGGAAGGCTTGGAACATGCCCTGGGGTGTTCTGTTATTGACCCCGATATTCTGTATGCTCGCATACAGAAAGAGAGCTTGGAATCGAGTTTGTTGAACTTGAAACTCCTTCTAATAACTTCTCATTAGATATTAAATTTGAAGGAAACTAACGTTATTCCAATATAATGACGTGGGGGTGGCCTATACAAGGTTCAGCCATCGAGTCCTTGATTGGCTTTCTCCAAATACCCTTCTGGACAATGCGCATAAGCGACATCTATCGCCTCAATGTGGGCTAAATTAAGACACCGTGGTCCTGTAATCACTGGTCAGTTGCTTAAGCTTAGAATTAAAATAGCAGAATTGCGAGCTTGTGAACAAGTACAAGTCGTATAGACCAGCAACCATCCTTTCTGCGCAAATTACCCGCGATCAACAATAATCATATTTCCGAGAATTCTATCATACAAATGAGGATTGTCATGTAGTTCAATAACTACAATAGATAGCGTGATCACGACATAGAATCTCGGAATAGTGATGATCCAACGGATATTCCAAGGGACTAATTAGTCCAAAAACTCACGTGTGCACGAAACTTTAGATGCATTTAAAAGGTACTATAGCTACATGATATTCCTTTCAACCATGGGGCCCGTTCGCTGGCTATCCAGATCTTTCCAGTGGGCCGGGCGTCTCCTGACAACACCGGAGTAGAACCAGCTCGCCATGGTATAAACGTCATACACAGGCAAGTTGACAGCTTGTTGTACCGATTGCCCAAAAGGGGGCATCTGGGTGCACTCAAGCACAATGGCTCCGACTTCAGGGTGGTCTGCAACCAGACTTTTTGCAGCATCGACTAGTTCAGTCTCAATAGCATCAAAGCTGTACGGGCTTTGCATGCGCACCAGCCGCTGTAAGTGCCCTGAGGCAGGTGCACCGCGGATGTAGCAGCGCGCAGCATTCTGTTCAGGGATACCGAGGCGCTCAAAGTGGAGTGGTCCGAGTTCGGCTGCATTATAGGTGATGATACCGATCTTTTCATCCGGCGCAAGCCAGGCGAGTATCGAAGGGATTTGAAGCAAAGAAGATGTGGCAACGGGGATGGGCAGTCTCGCAGCAAGCCTGTTTTACGGTGTCAGTTCGCCTCGCAAGTCTTGCTTCCAAGAGCTTTTGGAGAAGCATAAATTTGCTAGAAGTAAACCTACAATGGTTGGACTATGGCGAGAAAGCCACAGCTGGTGATGATACCGCAAGCGCCTCTGTCGGCTAGTCTCTTCCCCGCAGCAACAAAGCTCTCAATAAAGTCATCATTATAGTCGTCCTTAGAAACAAGAATGCCTTCCTTGGAGCCGTTGGCAAGCTCTCGAATTATAGGGAAATTCCATGTGAGTTCACTAAACGCATCACCAGCGGGGCGGTAGAAGAAACACTCTACGGCAATAAAGCCGATAGGTGGAAGAGCATCTCGATCTTCAGCTCTGTAGTCGGTCATTTTGTAGCTTGAGAAAATCTGCTCCCCGCTCAATTGCTGTGTGACATTTTTTTCTATGACGCTGTATGTTCATTTATACTAAGTTCTGTTCCTGGGCGTATCTTATCTTGGCCCATTCTCCGAACTCGGAAGTTCCCGAGTCTACTGCTGGCGATAGGTAATTTTCAACACCATTTCTAGAGGAGTAAGGAGTCACTTGCTCATTAATATAGAGCTTTAAAATATACTAACGTTGAAGTCGCCTATTTTTTTTCTTCCCGGGGCAACAATTGAAATTTTAGATGTAAATGTGAGATGTTTACGATTAGCACACTGCACTACGGATGTTCCTTGTTTGATTAGAAAATAATCGGAGAAGAATTAATATTATAAAAGTGTGTATTGTATATCTTTACTTTACATAATTGCTTTGCTTACTCGTTGGTTGATTTGGTTGCCATCCTTTATCTTCTGTAAATGAACGAGATGTGTTCAAAGAAGTTGGTTCATGTATATTTCAATTTAAATTCAAAGTTTCTTTATACCACGTAATTTTATAGAGAATGGGATGTTTGCAGAGACATAATGAGAATCGGAATAATTATTAGAAAATTTGCATACATAGGTAAAAGGTAACATTGGCATCATCTGACACCTTAAAAAGTTCTAATTTTGAAGCTGAGGTACTGAGCCTGATCACAAAGCATCCATTCTTGTATAGAACAACTTACAAGTCAAATTCTTAGTGTTTCGCAGCAACAGCCTCCCCCGTTGTAGTTTCGCTATCGTTGTCGCTGTCACGAGTGAATACCTGATTAGCCATCACACACCTGATTGCGGAGGTTGAGAATAAAGCCTACCCTGCCTCCAAAGTCTCAATGACTACTGCTTTGGGCCGCTTGTACTGATTCCACCAAGGGCCCTCAAATAACGCATCCAGATTCTCCAGATCAACACCGGCTGTCTCCGGAACCACAAAGAAGGCGTATAGAAGGGCCAAGAAGCACCAGCCGGCAAAGAAGAGGAACGCTCCCCAGTTATCAGTCCTGGCAAGCAAAGATGGGACACCTTTGTTGACACCAAAGAAGAACAGCCAGTGGAAGGTCTGAGCCAGTGCGGCACCAAATGAGCGGATCTGATTTGGCCATAGCTCGGAAACAAACACGTAAGGCAATACTAAAAGGCCTGGGTTGATTCCAAGTTAGCTTCCTTTTTGAAAGATCCCGGAAATAATATCACATACCTACTGCATAGCCGAAGCCATGAATAAAGATGGCAGCGATAGCAGCTTGCCCTGCAGCAGTAGAAACAGAACCTGCTTGGTGGTACTTGATGAATACACCAATGTAAATATCCGAAAGCATCTGCACAGTAATGCCAAAGAAAAGACTGTTTCGACGGCCAAGTGCGTCCACAAAGAAAAAACTGGCAATCAAAGTATAGAAGAACTTTCCTACACCATACATCGCAGCGACAAATAGACTGTAAGAGGAACCGCCTTTGACACCGACCATGTTAAGTACAGGTACCAGATAAGTCGTTATGCTGTTTGCACCGGATAGCTGGGCCAAGGCGTACGAAAGCAGGGCCTGTTGAGTACGGCGGAGGTTGGCGGGAACTAGAAAAGTTTCCTTCAGGACAGCTTTTAGGCCCCGGAGGGAATAGGATGTGGCATTTCCATAAGCGCTGCGCTCCTTGGCGAGAGACTTCTTGATATCCTGCAGCTCATGTTGTACGCGCGGATGATCAAGAGGCAAGCCTCGAATATTCACGAGGGCCACGGCACCTTCTTCGTCACGACCTGCCAGGAACAGCCAACGGGGGCTCTCACTGACGAAAAAACTGGCGAATATTACGAACGCCATGATAATGGTGGGAACAAAAAATGGAATCTGCCACTGCAGCGAGCTGGCGGCCATGTTCACAAAACAGCCGTAGACTGTGAATGCGGATAGGAAAAGCGATAGTAAAAGGACTACGCTGAACCAGCTGGTGATTAAGCCACGGATCTCAGTCGGGGCGATCTCCACGAGTGACACGGGCCCAATGACCGTAAGAGGCCCAATGCCAAACCCAGCCACAATGCGGCCGGCGTATATGGTTGCGAGATTTCCCTGGGAGCCGACCGCAATCATCTGGCCGAGGATCCAGATACAAGTATACAGGCGGAAAGACCAAAGACGGCCCACGCGGTCGTTGATGAAGAATGAAAGTGCCGCCCCGACACCACATCCTATGTAAACCAGGGATACGAAGTTGGAAACCTGGGCGGGATTAGCTGCGGAAGTGATACCAAACTCTTCTGAGAAGCCAGGCAGAGAGGGTATAGTAGCGCTCGAGCCTTGGTCCCAACCTGAGAGGCGATTAGTTGATGTTTGTCTTGACCAAAGAATAAAATCACAAAGAGGTATTCCAGCAAGCGCATAGAGTGCCGACGACGTCAAGAGGGTCCGATTGGCAATCAATGGCCTTGGAGAAGTCTTGATGTTTTTGATGTACTTGGCGAGGGTGGAGTTTTTGAAAGCCATATTTGTTGCTGTTTTTTATTGTCTTTCCAGCCCACTGAAAAGGTTTCAGGCCTGATGGTCAAGACTGCAGTTGAGGTTGTCGATTTCGGATATATTATAGAAATGCCTCCGTTGGCTCACCTGTTTATCTCGGTCCCCCGTCATGGCAATGGCTATCGAGGTTTTACGCTATACCACGAAGTCTAGGGCAATGATAAGCTCTGCGTCAACACAGAATGAGCGGCACTGATTGACTATGAGCTGGGGAAGTATCCGGGCTGCACCTGACAGGTGGACTCGGTAGAAGCCGATGGGTCTCAACCACGTTAATTTCAAAGCGGCGTATCACTATTTGAGCTCCTTGACTAGTAACTTTAATTGTATCCATCTTGCGGAGGCTGCGTGAAAGGATGGCCAATACTACTAGTCAGTACCAAAGCCCATGTGGGGATGGCTTGACCAGGCTTTGCGTACTACGTAGCACAAACTACAAAAGCTGTTATCGTTATCGCCATCCAATTGCACGGATCGACCTAAGACGGGAGAACCCGACTTTCGTTGTCTGTTGGCGGGTTACAGCATCTGCAAAGCCAGATCAGACTGGACAGTATAATCGACTTGCCGATCTTCAGGCACTTAATCAGGATCTGCTTGCCGTCAGCATCATACTGGTGCACATTCAAAATGCCGCCCAGGATTCCGACCAAGAATGAGCCGATTATTATTGTGGGCGCCGGTGCCTTTGGCCTAAGTACTGCCCTGCACCTTGCCCGCCGTGGCTATACGGATGTGACAGTCTTTGATAAACAACCTTATGACAAGTCACTTTATTCATACTTCAACGGCTGTGATGCGGCCTCTGCAGGTAACAAAAAAAAACATTGGAAAACTCTCAGTGAGGAAAAGCTGACGTAAGAAACCCCAGATATCAACAAGATCATCAGAGCAGGTTATGGCAAGGATGTTATTTACCAAGACCTAGCTCTCGAGGCTGTGGCAGGCTGGAATCAGTGGAATGCTGAGCTAGAGAGCGGGCAGACGCTGCCTCCGGGAATGACTACCGCAGATCGTGTCTGGATCAACAACGGACATTTATCTATGACAGATGGTGCGGTATTACCTTCTTTTGAGCAGGCCAGCCTCGAGTCCATGCCCAAGCACACTCAGCTCGTCACCACTGATGAAGAGGATGTACAACTTGCAAAGTCGCTTGGTGTGAACCTAGAACCATTCAAAAGACAAAACCCTAGCCGGCCAAATGTGGCCCTCTTTGATCGTACAGGGGGTCTGACATTTGCTGACAAGGCATGTCGCTTCGCACTGCACAAGGCTCGCGGATATGGCGCAAAGTTCATCCTCGACGCTGTAGCAGGCGATCTCAAGGAGCTACTACGCGTTTCCGATGGCGAAGTAACTGGCATCCGCACGGCGGATGGCAAAGTCCACCGAGCTACTATGGTTATACTGGCATGCGGCGGTTGGACGCCATCGATGCTGCCCGCCCTGGACGGCCTGAACGAGGCCACAGCCGGCTCTGTGGCGTTGCTCAAGATTCCCCGGGAGTCTTCTCTGTTTCACCGGTTCGCGCCCGAGAAGTTCCCCAGCTGGGCGCATAAGATGCGCGATGGCCATGCGGGAGGTCTATACGGCTTCCCTCGGACGGACGACGGCTGGTTAAAGATTGGCTACCGAGGCACCAAGTACACAAACCCGCAGGTGCAGAGTGATGGTCGCGAGCGCAGCGTGCCCATCACTCGTTGGTCCAAGAAAGAAACCATCAAGGGAATCCCAAAGCAAGCGTTGAGCGTCATTCAGAAATTCCTTGATGAATACCTTCCAGAGATCGGAGAGGCGGGCATAAAGATATCCATGACCCGTGTTTGCTGGTACAATGACAGCTTTGACAACCACCTCACTGTTGATAAGGTCCCCGGAATGACTGGACTAATGGTGGCCACCAGTGGGAGTGGACATGCCTTCAAGTACCTTCCGAGCCTCGGGAACTGGATCGTTGACGTTATGGAAGGAGTTGGCAGCGATAGACCAGGGATTCAGGCTTGGAAATGGAGGTCACTGGGAGACCAGCAGACTCCTGTTAATGAGATTATGCAGGGTTCGAAGGGACCCAGGGCCTTGGCTACTACGGCAATAATTACGGACTCTCGCCTTGGTTCGAGTGCTAAAATATAGACCTTGGTTTTGTATAGTCCATTGTATTGTCTATTTCAACTGTCCTTTCTATCTAATGCAGTGAAAATAAGTATTCACGTGTGCTCATTAAAATATTTATATATTGCCTTCGATTTCCCGGACGGGCGAGTTTGGCTTGCCCTTGGTGAAGAAGGCGCGAATGTTCTCAAAGCACTCGCGCTCGGCCTTCTTGAAGGCAACGTCCGTCAGGCCGCCCAAGTGAGGCTGGACGATGACCTTGTCACTCTGAAGAAAGTACTGGTCAGGCTTGGGCTCGTTGACAAAGACATCCAACCCTGCGCGAGCCACTTTGCCGCTCTCGAGAGCGGCGATGAAGCTGGGCTCGTGGATGACGGCACCACGAGCTGTGTTAATCAGAAATACACCGTCTTTCATGGCCGCAAACTCGGCTGCCCCTATCAAGTTTTCTGTCTCGGCGTTCAGCGGGCAGTTCAGAGACACAACGTCGGCAGCGCCGAGAAGTTCATGCAGCGTCGCACAGTAGGTGGCATTGTACTTAATCTCCTCATTAGCGGGCAGCTGCCGGCGGTTGTAGTACTTGATTTTCATGTTGAAGGCCAGTGCCTTTTTCGCCATGTACTAATTTCATTGGGTCAATAAAATGGCCAAAATATCCGAGTGTAGCAGTATTATTAGTACCTTTCCAATAGCTCCCATGCCTACGATGCCCAAAGTCAAATTTTCAGGATCGCGGCCTGGCACCAAGCCAGCACCTGCTCTCCAGGCACCGTTGCGCGCGCTCTTCTCAGCATTGCTCGTGTTCCTGAGCGTGGCTAGAGTCAGAAACATGGCCATGTCGGCAGTGGCCTCTGCCACCGCGTTGACAGTGTTGCAAAACCAAATACCCTTGGAGGTCATCCATTCAACATCAAACTCGTTGAAGCCGGCACTGGCAGAAGTAATGATCTTGCAGTGAGGGACCAGATCCTTGAGCAGGGCTTCATCGAAAGGCTCGTAGGGCGGGGTGCCCATGCGGATGATGAAAGCGTCAATTGGGCCGTTCTTTCTGATATCCTCAGGGATCATCTGCTGCGTTTCAGCGCGGTTGGTTGCGGGCAGCACAGAGTATTGGAACTCGGTTTGGAACTTTTCGAGGTAGTCCTCCCCTACGAACTTGGGGTCGCCTAGACAGACGACCCGCGGCTTGTAAGTTGGTAGGATGGCCATTATACAGCCTTTCGAATGTTGCTTAAGCGGTAAAATGAAGAACAGGCTATGTTAAAATCGAGAGATGTACAATGAAGGAAGGAGATACACATAAACTTAGTGCATTAAAATTAGAGCAAGTGATATCTAAACTCCCATTATTCAAGTTGACGACTTTAAAAGTATATCTCTCTAGATACTGGTTGAATGGCACTTGTAGTGGGCGCCACTAGAAATTATCAATTGATATTCCACTAACATACCTTGCACGGCTTCCTCCGAGATTGGAAAATCCACACCAGGAGTCAATTTTTTTATTCGATTTCGAAAATTAATTCTTGGAGATTATTTATAAATAAATTTATGACTTTATCAGATTTCTTCCTCTTGTAGTGCGTGGTGAGTACACTTCTCTCTTGGCGTGAACTAGATGTTGTCGTTCGGCTTCTTCCGCGTATGTATGACCTATCCGTCTCTGCTCCTTGAGACGGAGTAAGATAGATAGCAACTACAATCCAATTAATCCTGTTTGATTATATAATTTAATTGATTCACAAGAGAAAATCTCCTCCGGTTTCCTTCAAGATGCATTGATACTCAGGCGCGAATTGCATGTACATGACTTCGGGCGTGCCCGTACCCTTTTTCGTGTACTCGGCCTCCTCGCGTGAAACAAAAGTTTTGGAGAGGCCCGACACAGCGCCTCCAATGCTGGACGGAGCCGTCACTGACTCGACCAGTAACTGGGTGTGACAGGCGCGCTCGAGGGCGATGAAGAAGCCGGCAGCCTCACCAATAGTGCCGCCACAGGTGAGAATGCCATGGTTTTGCAGGATGATGTTCTTTTTTCGTGGGCCGAGGGCGCAGGCGATGTTGGTCCCTTCCTCGGGGGCGAGTACGACTCCTCCAAAGGCTGCGTATATGGCGAGGTCTTCGTAGAACATACAGCTGTCCTGGTTGAGCATGTCGATGCCGCGCCCGAACGTGCTCCAAGCCCTCCCGTAAGGACTGTGCATATGGCATGCCGCGTGTACGTCCGGACGTGCTTCGTGAATCGCTCGGTGGATGATGAAGCCCGCGCGGTTTACCATGGCATCGGCTCCTCCGATGCGATTCCCTTCTCGGTCGATGTGCACCATGTCCGAAACTGTGAGCACGCCAAAATGTACACCGTATGTGTTGATCCAGAAGGTCTCGGGCTGGACAGGATCTGAGAAACATCAACGTTGTAATAATCAATTGTTCTGTGTTTATTCTCACCTCGTAAGCTTATATGTCCGCTACCACCGTCCGCGAACCCCAGTTTAGCAAAGACGCGGAATGCGCCAGCCATCTGCTCCAACTGCCATTTTCTTTGCTCTAGCGGAGTTTCCGGCCAAGGAATGCGATGAATTGGTCTTTCTGGCGTCCTCGTAGCTTTCGTCGTTTGGCTGACGTCTGTAGCACATGTTGCTGTTTGTGACATTTCTGAAGGCTTGAACTCGAGCGATGTCTGCTGTAAATCGTCGGGATACCTGAGAATAAACGACAAAAAACAATGCCCTTCGATATCCCACGAGACCAAAAATGGATCAAGCCGAATGACAGGTAGGAGAAATATAGCCAGTATTCTCTATGGAAACCTCCGTGCTGAATACGAGTGCCCTCTTTTAAAGTCCTGGTCTGTCAGGCTATCACCGGCATGTCCCGAGGCCACCATAGCGGGGGGACAGGCGAAAAGAGCACTAAGACATCAGCACTTTATTGCTCTTACTCAAGTTAGCGAATTAATGTTCATCTCTGCTTCAAAATCCTTAATTCCCTGAAGTAGCTCCTGAGCTAACCATTGCGAATCTCCTGGCGCAGCAATATCGTCCAACGCCGTTATCCAGTCCTGTAAAGCCATGTCGGATCCTCCCACCTGTTCTGCGTCTGGTCTATCTCCATGAATTGCAGCTGCAGATGTGTCGTACATATTATTTCCAGAGTTATTCTCGTCGCCGCGTATTTGAGTTGTAGTAAGCGCCGCCAAATCCACGCTTTCGCCACGGCTTTCTGCATCCCCGCCGTAGCCACAGATCATGGCAATGGTGCTCTCCGACAGCAGCTCGAAGATATCTCGGTACGAGCTTGCCTCGCTCCAGCGCTCGGCGATAATTATGAGTACCGTTGTACATGCCATGCACGTGTTGATGACAGTGCTCAGCCGCGTGCGTTTTCGTATGTGAGGTGACTTCCACAAGCAATAAAGATACGTCAGCCCGCCCAAAAACAAAATATGCAGACTGCCCCAGGTAAATTGGATCTGTGACTGCTGCGACTGATACAGCCGCCGGTATAGGAGGCACATCTGCCGTGCATGTGCCGAGCAGATCTCAAAGGCGCGGTCACGAATCTCTTGCTCACTGTTTGCCTGCGTCAGTGAACTCGGCACCTGGGCAGTGAGTTTCGAGTTGTCGATAATGCAATGACGATACAAAAGTAGAATAGAGTAGTCGTAGGCCAACTGAAACCAATCGTTTGAGGCAAACACCGACAGTGGGCGAGCGTGAAGATTTTCTAGCCTATCCGGAGATGTGGCGCGCCAGTCTTCTAATTCCTGGCGTAGAGCCTCGACCGAGACCCTATTTGAGTTTTCACTGCCATAATGAGAGTTGACAGAATATAGATTGTCGCTGAACTTGGACCATAATTGTCGAAGCTTGATGGAATGGAGAGCCCCCGTTAGTTGGGTTGGCGGGCCGGAAGGGTTCTGCCTCGGCGGGCAGAGCAAGCCGTCTGATGTTATATATTCGTCGTCGATATCTAGTGGTAACTATTTGTTTTTAATATGTATATGTATATATTGCAGGAACAAAGGAGTCCTGTGCAGGAACGAAAGGGTGTTGCAGTACCTCGACGTCAATTGCATTGTCGGATATACCTGCTGGACGGCCAAGAATAAAGGATGCCACACGATCGATGTCATAGGCAACCCAGAAACAACGCTTTGATATCTCCTTGGTAAGAGGATCGACCGAGTTGCGATACCTCTCAGTGCTACGGTGATAACCCAACTCGATACAATGCCGCATGGCCATTCCTGATATTTTCCTAGGGGAAGAATCACATATAAGCTTGTAGAGCAAGAATATGCTTGAATAATTTCTTACCATAGACTGGCCCCAACTGGCGAACGCACAGAATATACTGCACAACAAAGCATGGCTTGTATGGACAGTAGGTTGTCCATGTCAAGGAGCGGTGCAATCTGATCGAGGGCCATGGCGTAATATCCCTGACAATATAGAAATTAACAATATGGTCCTAGAAGAAAGGGAAACTCACTCCTGCTGCGTCAACCTCGCTATGCCCAAGCGCCAATGAGCCAATTGCGTAGACCTAAAGACAATCCTTAGTGTGCCACTCTATTCTTGGGTCTATCTGGCCGCACCATAAGCACGAAAAAGAGAGAGGATCCTGGAGCAGCACCGAGGTCATTACGCAGGCTAGCTTCTAAGCACTGCTGTTCCATGAGCCTGAAGGTTGGTTGATGCAGGAAGGGATATTGCGGGTGGATGTTGCTGAAGTAGGCCTTGGAGAGCTTGTCCATGATTCCAGGGCTGGGAAACTCCTGATAGCGACCCGTACCATGGCTTGTGGTGCTATAATGCGAGCTCGTTGCGCCACCAGCGCCCCCGCGACGAGGCAAGCGCAGAGTGCTACTGACGATGCGCGAGAAGTGGACAGCCGACGAAGGCCCGAAGTACTGTGGCTCGCGCCCAGCGGCGCCGAGGCAAAGAAGTGCGACCTCGTTGCTAAGAAGGTCACTTTCTTCAGCATCGTCACTGTCATTCACAGGCTGCGGCGGATGATCAATTGTAGCAGCATCAGGAGCAGTATTCGCAGCACCGGCAGAGTCCAATGCGGCAACATCGGCCTGTTGCGCCTGCTGAGGAGCAGGGATTCCTGGAAAGTGATCGATTGCCACCTCTGGTCGTGTTTCTTGTAGGAGGCCCTCCAAATAGGCCACGCGCGCCTCGAGAGACAGCACATAATCACGCGGCCTGTGCAAACCCGTGGCTGGGTCTTCTACCAAGCAATCTAGAAGGAGATGAGGGACAGGGTTCTGGACGTAGAAATGAAGAGACAAATACCTCGGTCACTTCTGGTGCAATTACTGCATTTGGGACTTTGTCCATCGCACTATATGCACAGCAGAGCACGAGAAAGTCAGCCCAGCCTTCTCCACTACTACCGACCGATCGCCTTTTAGCCGAGCCTACCTTCAACTTGCGCTGCTTGCAGTTTGTACATGCTAGCATCGTGCGCTCGCCGACTTTTGCCCGCTTTGCGGGGTTGGAGGCCCGGCGCGTGGTACTCATGTTGAAAGGGTGTCGGTCAACTGGTGGGTTGAGGGAGCGAGGTTGATAACCGTTATCAACGAATATATTGTGGGGTCAGCAGAAAGCACTAAAAAGAGTCGTTTACGAGAGACACTTAGATACACCGATCCTTTGATTCCTTTCAATTTCGAAAATATAATTCATTGCTTTTCAAATATTGCACTGATATGGGTCTCGACTCTAAGATGCCAATGCATACTCGTGTATCTTGGATATGACTCAATAACGAATACAGTAATGACGAGTTAAAAATAAAGAGCCTCACGGAGTAAAATAGTGCTTTATGGAGTAGTTTAAAATTAGTATTGCATACAATCAGATTCTGAAAAGGAAGCAATACAGATGTAACATCGGCTATTTACAGATTCTGCTTTGAGGCTTGTCCCATCAAGTCGCACTTCCATTCGGAGGTTAGGGTTGTCCAAAACCTTGTTAGATTCTAATCAATTATCACTATTTAGAATCCAACTCCATAGATTGGGACAATGTACTTGACAAGTCTAGGAAGCAAGAAAATAGGAAATTTGGCTGCCCGCAATTGTGAGGGTTGTGAAGCCTTTTTTTCCTGTTGTATATCATAGCGGGTAAAACCGAAGTGTACAATCGTCCCACCCACGTAAGAAGTTCAACGGAGAATACAATGACTTTCTGCAGCAAATACAAATTACCCATGGCTGAGACGAGTTTCTATTCGTGCCGAACCCAACTTCTGCCCGTGGACTTTGAACTACTTGCCAGGTCAGACCAGCCTCACAAATCTCTCTCAATTACCCGCGACTCCGAGATTCCGCGAGCCACAATCCCAGACCTTGTTGAAAATCGAAGGCACCGCCAATCATTGTTAAAAAGGGCTTGCGCTAGATTTATAGACTTTCAACCGTTGCTGTACAGGACTGCCGATCTTTGTACTAGTTTATAGCAATTTTTGAGACAAAAGCTTCTAATTAGCCTGTTTTAGATCGCAGCCGAATCTTATGACTTGCATGTATAGGCACTTACCTACCAGAAAAGAAATTCGCGCCGCATAACTTATAAATATGGGGAACAGAACGGCTTGAAATAATAAATACGCTCGACACTATCAGGGGCAAGACGATATAATCGACATCTTTCTCTAATCGTTCCAGCATTTACTTGACACTTTTTCGCATGATGATTTGTGTTACTTCTCTGCTCCTGGTGCTGCCAGCTGTCTCTGCTCTACCTCAGATCTGGGGTCGATGTAAGTGCAAAGTTCCAGCAGATGTACACTATTTCCTTTGCCAATGCTGACGGTTTGACTTTAGCTGCGACTACCAACGCCGCATCATGCTCTCTCCCGTCCACGTATAACTGGACCTCGACGGGTTCGCTGGCGGATCCAGCATCAGGCTACCTCTCCCTGAAGGACTTCAGCCATGTCCCATACAATGGCCAGCATTTGGTGTACTCCTCGACCGTTAACAATGCTGGAAACTACGGCTCCATGAATTTTGCTCTATTCTCGGAGTGGTCTGAAATGACCTCGGCAACCCAGACCCAGATGGGCTCAGGAGCCGTGGCTCCTAATCTATTCTACTTTGAACCGAAGGACATCTGGGTTCTCGGTTATGAATGGTGTCAAGACCCATTCTGCTACTTGACATCCAGCAATCCCACCGACGCGAATGGATGGTCCTCGCCCCAGCCTCTCTTCAGCGGATCACTTCCCAACGCCGGCACAAACCCTATTGACCCAGCGATCATCGGCGATGACGAGAAAATGTATCTCTTCTTTGCCGGAGATGACGGTGCTATCTATCGCTCCGAGATGGCCATCGGTGATTTCCCCGGCAGCTTCGGCTCTTCCTACACGACAATCCTGACCGACTCGACGTACGACCTTTTCGAAGCTGTCCAGGTATACTCCGTCCAGGGTCAGAGCCAGTACCTCATGATCGTCGAGTGTATCGGATCGGTCGGCAGATACTTTCGCTCCTTCACAGCTACCAGCCTCGGAGGTACATGGACGCCCCAGGCCACCGGCGAGTCAGCCCCTTTCGCTGGTGCGGCCAACAGTGGCGCCAGCTGGACCAAGGATATAAGCAGCGGTGATCTCATCCGTAGTAGCGCCGATCAGACTATGACCATAGATCCCTGCAACCTTCAGCTCCTCTACCAGGGAAGATCCCCTAGCTCGGACGGCGATTCATACAACGACCTACCCTATCGCCCGGGTCTTCTGACACTAGTGAACTAGACTGTGTGAAACTAAACACGGGGACGAGGCATTATGAATATGCAGAATTAAGCATCAAATCCACTGTGGAGAGTTTGAAGGACAAAGTAGTGGCAGTGGGAGCTTGGGATTCAAAAAAGCCTGTAAATAAGCTTGAGTAGGAAATTATCTGTTGCCTCGCCCCCTTTCTTTTGTAGCCTGTCACACTTGGAGGGGATGACTCAAGCGATATATTTTGGATTAAATTGAAGAACAAGCCTTGTATATCATTATCGCCGCCCTGCTCCATAGCTTCGATATCGAATAGTGACGCTTCACTCACTCGCATCTAGTCTATTCACCTAGCCGGATAGTGTCACGTTAACTTAAAAATTAATAGCAAAAGGACCAGCCCGAGGGTGCATAGCGTATGCATCCACTATATAGGTAACATCTGAATGCAAGAGAGATCTTGTTTCCGGCTACATGGAAATTTGCCAACGTCGATAGGGCCAATATTACTTACAAACTTCAATATATTCATTGTAACTATATAAGACTATCAATATTTCCGTAGGTCTCACGACCAATTCCCATCGCTATCCTCATGAATTGAAGGCGAATGAAATAAAAAATCTGCACCTAATTTCGCCAATGCTTGGAACCGATCATCATCAACAACGCCGGGAAAATATTTTACTTTCTGCTTAAGGAGCTGCACCTCTTCTATCCACTGGCTGAGTCTGTTCTGGAAAACTTGTAACTCCTGAGGCGTACTGTCTGCACCTTGAGAAACATGCTTCAATAACGCTTGCAAATAGCATGTGACTCGCCATCTGTAGTTCGTTTGAAGGAGATAAGTACCGATATAATGACAGTTCACTGCTTCGTAGGTTTCCATTGGGGGCTTAATTGTCCAGTTCATGATGAGTGTAGGAGGGAATGGATAATCAACTTCTATCTCCAACGTATCGACCGCGTCCAGGATGCAGGTGTTGGTGAAACATATCGCATGATGGTTGGTTGGATAAGTAAGAACTTCTCTGATCTATCTACAGAGGAGAGTGCATTGGTATGAAAATATGTAAGCTCTCCGTAATGGATACTCCCAACGAGCACAATGGCTGTATATTTCCTGGAACCATATTGGAGATCAACAATCGTAGACTTTTGGATTCAAGTCAGCTGTTGGCAATATGCTCCAGATATTCCCCGGCGATGGATTGCAACGAAAAGCTTTTCCAATTCCATTTGGCCCTATTATTGGCCTGCAAAAGCTGCCGTACTTTTCCAAAGCGAACTCGCTCCTGTATTTGGAGATCTGAACAGTATCTTCTCATGATATTTGCCCTTTTCAGCCGTGTCTACCTGTGAAAGATATTCAGAATTATGCTGATCTTCTTTGTTGTCGATGATTTGACGTGTTTTTTGCCTGCTGTAGTTTGAGACAAAGACTTCCAATATCCTTTTTGAATGCTTCTTAATTCAAACATACACAGATCGTCTCAATAAAAACCTGTATAACTCGATCTGCAAGGTCCGTACTGAGATGATCATCACAAGAAAGCTTCATCCCAACCGTTATTATTCCGAGTCTATAGCATTTGATTCACAGGTATGAGACAGTTAATATTGAATCATTCGAAGAAGATAGCATTGAAACCCATGATCTGGACATTTATCCCAATTTCTTGTGAAATCACGCAACCTTACAGAGACAACTGGAAATAGTCTCCGGTTTCCTCTACCGCGAGGAATTTGTGTCAGTGTAGAAGAGAGGCGTTGGAAATAGATGTGTTGTAAAATTGGCACTCAAACTAGGAGGTGCTTGTTTCAGTTTGTTCATAGTGAAGTCGACCAAGATATGAATATTATCTTCTAATATGAGAAGAAGTTAACATAAAGAAATATGAGATAGCATCTCGTCCATGAACTGGCTCCGCATAACTCGAAGCCTTTATTTTAAGCCAGACCAGAAAAGCTCGAGGATCAATGGAAACGGGTGAGTGTGAAGAGGGCCGTCATCCACAAACAAAGACCGCTCAGAACGAATATGGAGACGCAGGAAAATCTTCTTTTGGTAAGGTTTCGTGGGGAGTTCCGCCGGTGAGATCTACAATCTGCGGGTTTCCACCCAAGGTCGGTGTTGATACGGCCCCGTTCCAAGATGTGTGAATACGTAGCATCGAAATCTAGACCTTTTCAGCTGCGCCGCCAGATTTTGCATCCCCCGTAAAGGTATCGGTCCAGAATATTCTAATTTGTTCAATTTCAATATCTTCACTTGGGCCGTGGTACCGGAAGTGTCGGGCATTTGGTTTCTATGACTCTGATCCATTCCATGTACACCTTACACAAGGGCTATCCAATGAGTTCAATAACGATCTCCGGCGATTATCTTGTATCTACAATCGGCCGGGCGGTCCGTTTGTTTTTGGGACACATTGGCAACGCCTTACCGCGAATCAGCTGTCGGGCGCTGGTCATAGCGTTGTGATCCTTGTGACCTGTATGGTGCCACTTCCGAATCCAGATACCGCGAGCTTGGTGCCAGAGTTTTTTTTAAAGTCTGACCTATCTATATTTATTTCTGAGACCTAGTGCTTCTTGGACAGTCTGTCTATGGTATACATGTGCCATTTTCCAAAATGATGTTCCTTTTTCCACAACCTGCTTCCCTGAATAGTCAGTACATACTACATACGAGAAAATTCAATTATTTCCTTGGAGTGGCCCATTGGACCCATCCGATTTTCGTGATCGTTTCCGACGAAACTGCGGTCAGAAAACTCTCCTTCAATATCCTGGCCGGTATGCATGTGGCTGGTGACAAGGGATGTAGCCCTTACGAAAAGGGCTGACTCATTTTGGCGTGGCGGTACTCAGTTGTTCAGAAACTCAGGGCTTGAGCCTTACACTTCAACAGTGGAGTAAAATTTCGTGGCTAAAAATCTGTCGGTTGCAAAATTCAGGACACTCTTGGCGCGATTTTTCGCAAGAACTGTCGACACCTACTTTTTTTTTAAAAGAAACGTGTTTATTCGTGTTTAAACGCGATTTTCTTACCTACCCATTATTATTTTATATCAAAATTAAAAGAATATTGTTAAGATATATCTAAATTATATTATTTTTAAATTTCAACTTAAAAGTGTTGATTTTTTTAAAATCTTCGAATTTACGCCTAAAAAATTAATAAAATAAAATTAAATATAGCTTATTTTTGGCTTTTAATTTAAATATAAAATAATAAGAATTGGGATAGATTTAAGTATTTGAAATCTAAAAAAAATATCTAATAGAAAAAGTAGGCGTCAACATTTTTTGTCAAAAAATTGCACCAAGAGTAGTGTCCTGAATTTTGCAACCGACAGATCATAAGTGAACGGGTAGACCCGCCTGGTCCACCCCGCAATTGAGTCTAGCCCTAATTTACTCTGTTACAACTTACCAGTTGGACAACCATTTTTATTGACCGGAGTGAGGCACAGATTGTAAAATAAAAAAAAGACTTTTTTCGTCGACGTGAAGTTTTCATTGAGTCATAGTGCGTCAAAAGCGGGATTGGTAGTGGGCAGACGCATGTATAGATCAATAGTTCTATGTAGGGCTGTAAACTATTGAATCTACCTCTGCATTATGCCATTAGTAACATTCTCGGCTAAGCCGCTGTAATCACTGTGGCTGCAATACACAGCCAAACTGTAGAGCTATCGTGGACTGCGTTCTACACGTTGCGAGCCTCAATCATCCAATGATCCAGTCGCCCCAAGATCTGAAATTGAAAACAAGCTATTGGTATGATTGACATTGTGAGTAGAAAGCTTTGGTCATGAAGATGTTTCTCTCATTCAGTTTTTCAAAGCCTCAAAAGGGCTTCCTATTAGTCATGCAGCTAAAAAGTCTAATTATTTAGGACTACTATCTTCAACATTCAAAGTTCGTACTGTGTACATATACGGAGTGGAGAACATGCTCAATACAGGTGATAAGTTGATGGTCTATGACACTATTAATGCCTTCTGGCAACGAATCAGGTAAAATTTTCTTTCTTTTGCGTAATTTAATAGAAAAGTATCAACTGATGGGAACTAAATAGGCTAGTCAGGTCCATGTCCAAAAGCATATAAATAGACCCAAACCTCCTAGTCAACAGTCTGACTTCAATGACTTTTAAACCTTATCAAAGAAGACTGCACCATCTCTCTCCCGTAATATATCCATATCCACGTGTCTACTGTCTCTGAAAATGAAGATCGTATCTACTTCGCTTGCTACTGTGGCTCTTTTGATAGCCTCTGTTGATGCTGTTGGGACCTGCACCCGCGGTGCTACCTACTGTGGAAAATCTCTGAAAGAGAAAGGTTCGATATTCAAGACTTCATTTTAAGATTTATTTATCGTTTCACCAACGTCTAACATGACAATAGGCTGGACTAATCAGGAATTGATATATATTTCTCAAGCATCGGAGTTGGAACTCCGGGGAGGCAAGAGCAACCTTGTTGATAATTACATTTTTGCCTGCGTTGATTTGGACAACAACCTTTTGTTTGAAAATGCCTGTTACGGGGGATGTAAGGAGGACCAATTTCAGCAAAGATCTTTTTGCAAATGGGGGTAAGTAAATCTCCATTCATTGTTATATCTCGTTCAAGTAACAGCCCATCCACTTTACTGACGCTGATAACACAATAGAAATCAGTGAGGGCAGAGTGAACTATCATGAGATTCTGTATCTTACTATTACTTTCCTGCCTAAGCTGCCACATCCTCCAGCCATCTCTCATGTACGCTTTAGGTTCTCAATGAGTTAACTATTAGAAGGCTCAGAATACAATATCTTGGAACTCCACAAAAGCCTAAATAGAATGGAGTGAATCAAATAGTAAAGACATTGGTATGCAAACAGAATGCCGAATTCACGCCTATCACGTAGCCCTAACTGGATCCAAGCTAAAGCTAAAGTCAACTTTTAGGTGCTGTGTTGGTAAGTTTTAGCTCTTCGCTGTGAGTGGTGGGAGAATGCTTTGGATTCCTCCCGATCATTAATCTAGTGGTTTCTCTTTCGCTCTCTCACGTCGGATTTTACATGGTCGGACCGTATCCAATCGATCTCAAGGGTCCAGCTACCACAACATATGTACTCCGAGCACAACAAACCAACATACTCTCGAAGCTATCGTTCTCCATAAACTCCTTAGGTGCTTCTTCTAATGTGAATGAGTCAGTCATTTATTCGATGACCCGATAACAAATAGGCCGGACTAGTTCGTTAATACTAGGACAGGTGCAGACGCTTACGGCTCAAGTTGAAGAGTCACTGGACTTTCTGCTGATAACCTTTGTGCGTTTTTCGGCATATTTCTGTTTGGAATTATTTTTTTTCGCAGATTTGAAGCAGCCTAGACTCTCTTCTCAATATACTCGTGTTGGAGGCCCAGTATTTAGGCTTCTTCAATCCGGCGAGGTTAAAATGTAGTTCAGTGCTCGATACGTAGTCTCGGGAAGTTTGATGCCCTGTTATTTAGGGACATGTATGCAGTATGCCACTAGAGGTTGTGAACCTGCTCTCGGGAAAAACCTCAAAGCAATTTCCAAGCTGGGTTGAGTATAAGGTGAGATGCCAGTACGGGTGTTACACGAATTTGCGACACAAAGCGTACATATTAATGGGCCAGGCAAGCTTTAAAAAGAAAGGCAGGGTAGTAATTACATGAGAAAAGAGAAAATAATAAATAACAATTAAGCAAGAGTCTACTAGGTTTATACAACAGGTTGGGATCGCCGTCCCAGTCGGCATGACCACATCAGATGGCGTCTCGGCCCTACACAACTCTGCCTGCGCCAAGCAACCGACTAGTCAACTCGTGGCAGACAATAATATTCGGAGTATTATTTTCGAGCCGAGTAGTGGTTCAGCACGTACGTAATTCCTGCGCTGGGTGTCCCTGACAGACTGCGCCAGTTGCGGGGGATCATCGCCTCTAGCCATCATCTGATCAGCCTCTGGACCCAACCAGGATCGAGAACTCACACTTGCCGAGGATAGATCGCCAGTCCGATGATTTGATTGAGATTTTCTTGCATTCTTGGATTATACGCTGAAACTGTAGATGGTAAGTAGGGTTGCGAGGTAGCCCTAGCCCTCCCCTCTCCGGATGTGTCTGTATAGATCACGTCCTCTGGGGTCGCGTTGCAACACGGAACACCGGTCACCCGCATCCATCATTCACGATGTCATCGCCGATGTCAGTTGAGCTGGCTGGGCTATACACGGGGCAGGCTTGATGCTGGGCGCGTCAAGATGGTGTCTATATATGTATCGAGGCTGCCCCTGCCTAAAACGAGGACGAGGAGTGAGTCACGCCTTCCCCGGACAACCACAAGCTCAACCCAAACTCAACTACATCGCATCACTTCTGTTCGTCTTCACTCTTCTACCTATTTATTCTACAGTGAATATACATTTATATATTTCTATTGCACCACGCTGACCCCAGCCCTGCTTCCAACAGGCTAGTTAACACCACTCAATATGGCTTCCTCAAACGACGCTGTCCAGGCAGCCACCACGGCGACCACGCTGGACTTTCAGCTGCAGAACCAGACCACATCTGGCACGGTGTATGCCTACATCACTGGCCAGGCTATCGACAATAACAATGCCCTGTTCCTGCTGAAATCCGACGGCAAGACAGCCTACTATCCCAGCTCTCCATCCGCCACCCAGCAGGCCCTCGGAGCCGACTGCGCCATTCCTTTGGGTGCGGTCGGTAACTCAGTTACAGTGACCATTCCTCGCCTGGCTGGAGCTCGTCTGTGGTTTGTGCGAGACGATAAGCTGACCTTTTTACTTAATCCTGGTCCGGCCCTGGTTGAGCCATCGCCATCGAACACGGCCGACCCCAACTACAACAAGTACTGGGACTTTTGCGAATTCACTTTCAACGACCAGCAGCTCTATGCCAACATCACCTACGTTGACTTTGTGAGCTTGCCCATCTCCCTGACCCTGACCAACTCGTCTGGGCAGACGAAGCATGTTTCGGGTATTCCAGCCAATGGCCTCGACACCATCTGCTCCGGCCTCACTGCCCAGCAAGCCAAGGACAGTGCTGGCTGGGATAAGCTGATTATCAAGAAGGACGGCGCAAACTTGAGAGCCGTCAGCCCAAACACCGGAATCACATTGAACTCGGGTCTCTTTGACAACTACTACTCGTCTTATGTGGATCAAGTTTGGTCCAAATATGGCAGTGACTCGTTGACTATCGACACGCAGATCTCGTCTGGAAATGTAGCCGCCAAGATATCCAACGGGCTTCTCACCTTTGGAGACGGCGCTGCAACGTACGGAAAGCCTGCCGCTGCCGACATTTTCAGCTGCAGCACTGGGCCCTTTGCCGTCTCGGGACAAACAGAAAAGGACGCGATTTCTGCTCGATTGGCTGCGGCATTCAACAGGTCGAATCTCTTGATCAACTCCAACACGCCAGAGGGTGACAAGGTATCCGACTACTACCAGAACGCCATCACCAACCACTACTCGCGTATCGTGCATGCTGCCAATCTCGATACCCGCGGATATGCCTTCCCGTATGATGATGTCGCTCCCTCGAACGGGGCTGACCAGTCTGGCAGTGTCTTTGATGGAAGCCCCAAGCTGTTGACGGTTGCTGTCGGAGGTGGAAATGCCAGTAAAGACGGCAACAACCAGTCCAAAGACGTAACTGGCTCCAAGGGTTCATCCAACGACACCAAAACCCCGACAACGTCGCAGCCCGCCAAGAAGGGAATCAACTGGAAGAATATCCTGGGATTCCTCAATATCCTCAAGCGTCTTCCATGCTTTAAGTAGTTGGGGACAAGTAGTCAATCTGCAGGTGGCTGAAGTCGAGGTTTTCTCAAGGGATAGGCGAATCCGGTTCATGAATTTGTCAAGTTTGATGTACATAGGCTATTTTATCTTTAGTTTCAGAATGAATTCGAATTGAGCAATCAATTGATCAATATTTCCACAGTACCAGAAGATACCCAATGATAACGTGCAGTTTATATAGTATATGTTTATATATATGCGTGTATCGAAACGACACAAACGCTAAATTATCCGTCCAAACACTTGCACGTCCCAGTCGCACACGGGCGAATATCCTTTTCCAAATCAACGCTGACCAAATCTGCCCAGGGATCCGGTTGATTCTCAGCGCCAGAGATGCCAAACTGCCCACCGCGGGCAGCCGTGGCAACCATATAGTCCGTCTCAAACGCCACAAGTTCGATCCTCACATCCTCAACTTTTTTGCCGGATAGCCATGTCTCAACGCCTTTGTATGGAGCGCTCCATTTCGATGGCGAGTCACTGGAAACGGGACTCGGCGCGATGACATTTGTGAATTCAAGCTCTCGCAGCCACGGTGCGAGCAGGGCTTCGCCCGTCATCTTGATATATGCTTCTTTTAACGCCCAGTAGGCGTAAAACACCCGCAGCCGGGATTTAATCCGGACGTCCAGTGGCTCGGTACCCGAAAGCTGGCTTATCGTGTTGAGTTCTCGCTGCGAAAACACTTCGCTAAAGATATTTACAAAATCGGCGAGTTCCTTGGCTGTCTTGGGGATCCTGTCGCGGCGACGACCTGGTTCGTCGACGCATGTGATGTCGATGCCTACTTGCGGTATCGATGGGATCGGCGCTGCTGATGGCTGCGGCGCCGTGCCAAGGAGCGCTTGCGTATTTGTGTTTTCTGTGGTAGACGAGCTAATACACCCTGCCAGCGCAACAAAGGACGCCTGGTGGCTAACATTGAATTCAATCGCCGGAATTACAGTCCCGTCAGCCCTAGATGGCGACGCAGGGATGAAACACGGCCGTTGATGCGGCTTGGGAGTGCGGCTGATGCTGACTTGGCTCCAGGGGATGCGACATGTGCGATGGATGAAGTAGTACTTGAGCAGACTCGAGGCGAGCGACATGTGCCGATCTGGCAGGCGGAAGTATTTTTTGGCTGCAGTCTGGTTTTCCTCCTGCAGAGTCTCGACGAGAGGAAGAGTCTCGGTAGTCTCGCTCAGCTGTCGCGTGTCAATGTACCAGCGCGTGAGGGTGTTTTCCTCGGCTGTCGACATTTTGTTTTTCTTCTTTCTTTCTATTCCAGGGTGTTTGGTGTGCTTCTTTCTTTCTATTAGTATAAACAGCTTTCCCAATCGGGAATCATCAAACCCGCGATATGGGTCAGTGTCAATTCGTCAGTTCACCAAATACGTGTGCTTCGACCTCTGCAAAGTTGACAATGAAACCGTAAATAGATCGACAAAGACAGCGCGACCTTGTCAGTCTTACAGGACAAAGTCAGAGAAGAAACGAGAAGATAGGCTGATGCATGCATGTTTGCTGACTGCGGGGCTGACACTGCGGGCGGTGGCAGAATCATCTCCGCGGGCAATTTTTATTTTAAGACGGACTGAATTACTCACAATTCACAAAGATAATCTTCTGTTTCTGGGTTTTGCAGCTGGTAGGAAGAATCGGTCATGGATCAGATTACAGTGGGCGTTCTGGCGCTCCAAGGCGCCTTTTACGAGCACATCCAGCTGCTCAAGAAAGCCGCGGATCTCCTCTCCTCTCCCGCGGAATGGCGATTCATCGAGGTGCGCACGCAGTCACAGCTGGACAGCTGCGATGCGCTCGTCTTGCCTGGGGGTGAGAGCACAGCCATTTCGCTGATCGCCGCGCGGTCGAATCTGTTGGAACCATTAAGAGAATTTGTCAAGTACTTTTTTCCCCCAACCACTCCAGTGGCGTTTCTTTAAACTGACCCTGCCAGAGTACAGCGACGGCCGACATGGGGCACCTGCGCCGGCCTCATTCTCCTCGCCGAATCTGCGAATCGCACCAAGAAAGGCGGACAAGAGCTTATCGGAGGTATCGATGTCAGGGTGAATCGTAACCATTTTGGCCGCCAAACGGAAAGCTTCCAGACGCCGTTAGAGCTGCCCTTTCTCGCCACCTCTTCGGCCGACGACTCGGCCCCTTTCAACGGCGTGTTTATCAGGGCTCCTGTGGTCGAGAAAATATTGCCATACCATGAGGGTATACAAGTCGAAGAGAGCCAGCGCGAAGAAACTGTTGTGGCCCCGTCGCGGACAGCAGTCGCCACTGCGAGTCTAGGCCGTGTGGAAGTGCTAGCAGAACTGCCAGGCAGGTCGGCGCGTTTAGTCGCAAGCACAGGTGTGAATATCGACGCCGATAAAGAGGCCGGAGACATTGTTGCCGTCAAGCAAGGCAATGTGTTTGGTACCAGCTTTCACCCGGAGTTGACCGATGATCCTAGAATTCACCTGTGGTGGCTGCGTCAAGTCCAAGAAGCCGTGAAACAAAGACGAACACAAAAAGCTCAATGATGATGAAATAGATGAAATAGACGAAATGACGCCACGAAAAATTTTTTTTTTTCAAGTTCTCATAGAGGGTATTGAGCATGTGACTGTATAATATCGAATTCGCCGCAATAACGCCCGTTACATAGTGTACAAACTCCAAACCTCTCACCTTCCTCTCCCATATTCTTCTTCTTCGCGCATGCGCTGCTCTTCAAGTGATCGGCCATATCCACCACGTCCCGGATCATATTCCTCGCGGTATTCATCTCGCACTTGGCCACCCGATTTTCCGCGTCTAGAATATAGTTAGCAACTTTTTGTTCACGGGTCAATGCAAAATTGGCGGTGTACCCATATTGACGACCCTCCTGAAACCCAGGGTCCAAGTCCGTTCGGATGATTCTTTCATCGAGTTTCGTGCCTCCAATGTATTTCAGACAGTCCAGGGCATCTTGATGGGTATAGTATTCGACGAAGCAGAAACCGCACGGTGTCTTTTGGAATCGGTCCAGTCCCATCACCAGGCGTTTGATCTCGCCGCATCTAAAAATAAAATCAGACAGCGTTCGTATATTTAGCTTTGTATGGTGGAAAGATTAGCGTACTTTGCGAACAATTCATGGATCTGTTCCTCGGTTGTGTAGAAAGAGCTAGATCGCGTATTAGTTCAGTTATTGCGACTATCTTGACAGGAAAGAAATATCGTACAGGTTGCCAACATAGAGAGTAGTGGCATCTTTGAGGCTGTCGTTCGGCTCCTCAAGCTTGTCGGCCTCGTCGCGATCGTTGTATCTGCGACGTTTGTTCTGGAAAGAGCTCAGTAACGCAGCCACATTGAGAAGGGGAACCGTAAATCAAACCTTGCCCTGATAATAGGCACTTGGCCGATCGAGACGGTCTACTGTGCTCGTATACCGCTGCATGGTGAAATGCTGGTCGTTGATGTCGAGGAAGAAGTAATAATTAATTATTGCAGGGTGAAGTCCGAGTTAAAGATCGGCCTGTTGTTGGGTCCCGGTGGAGCAGCGGAGCTAAGCTCCATTAGTGGCTTTGGCCGGGAGCTCCTGCCAAATTTCGCAAGTGGAATCAACAACTGCTTTTCGCCTCGAGCAATGAGTCTTGTTTGTCGCTGCAGGCTGCTTTTCTTGAAATTTTGTTAAGCCTGTCATACAGATCCTTCGAAGATGCCCAGAGTCACAAGTCATACGCCGCCTTGGCTCTGTCGGCCATCTCCAGGCGCCTCGTTCTTTACTGGAAAGCCATCGGCTGCTGTCGACAAGCAGGCGCCAAAGCGAGTCGACTACGAGGGGCCCCAAAAAACACTTGCTCAACGAGGGACTGAGGTCTTTGCAGTGGTGGACAACCAGATAAGATGGTCGAACCTGGTGACTCTCAAGGCGGAGTCCACTTCGAAGCCCAAGTCGCAAAAGAATGAGACCGGCAAAGGAGCAAAACCGACAAAGGAATTCTACAGAGTACGTTGATTCTGTGTGTATTTGTTGACTACGCGCTGACTGTTGCTAGACCTTGACTGTCCCTGTTTACGGCGAGGTGAAACAGCTGCTGATATCTCCAAATGGCGTGTTCATGGCAGTTGTCACCGCGCACACTGTCCACATTGCGATACTGCCAGATTCCTCCCACCTCTCGAGCTCTGAGACCACTCCGCTCCGCCTAAAAACGTATCAACTCGGTCCTACAACCCATGTCATTCCAGAGTCGCCTGTTATTTCAGCGCTGTGGCATCCCCTGGGCACCCACACCAATGTCGAAGCGTGTATAGTGACAGTCACGGCCGATGCGGCGGTTCGAGTGTGGGAGTTGGACCGAAACAATCACTGGTCATTTGACCGTCCTACGCTAGCAATTGATCTGACAAAGCTCGTTGATGGGACGTCTTGCGATGAAGATTTTACGCCACTTGGGTTTGGTAAAAACAAGGGGTTCTCTGCAGACTCGTTCGACATGGAAGTGGCGTCTGCGACGTTTGGTGGAACCGCTCAGGAAGGCGAAGATGCATGGGCGCCAATGACCTTGTGGGTTGCAATGAGACCGGGAGATTTGTATGCGCTGTGTCCGTTGCTTCCGTCTAAATGGCAAGCACCATCTGCCACTATACCGGCTCTTTCGGCTGCAATTATCCCCAAGCTTGCAGCTGCAGAGGAAGAAGCTGCTGGAATATATGATGCGGAGGATGAGTTGGTAGCGTGTCGCCAGCAGTACGAGTGGCTCAAAGAGATCGATGACCAGGGCTCCTTGGACGCGCCTGAGACAGACGAGTTCTCAGACATGGAGATCTTCAAGCGTCCCGCCAACCCCAGCGCCATTCCTCGTCTACAGGGTCCGTTTCAGTTCGATGCAGGTGACCAGATTGATGATCTCAATCTTACAGACTTGATCGTGATCCCAGCCAGGCTTGACACCGAAGCTTTGATGACCGGGGAAGACGATGAGGATATGTTTGAGAACGGGGAAAGCCTCTCGGTTACTATAATAGGCTTGTCAACTTCTAGTGGACGCATTCACATTTGTCTGGAACTGGACGGGGTTGAGGGCCAATGGCTCCCCAAAGGCAAGGCTGATACATTCAGCACGCCCCTCTCAGAACCATCGGACCTGGTTCTTGTCGAGTCTCTAGATACTGTGAGGGAACAACTACGTGAACAGCATTGTTGGCCAACATTCACTCGCGACATCCATTCTCGATACGGCTTTTACCTCACAACTTCCAACAACGTGTCTTTCATTTCACTCTCCTCATGGGCCCAACGATTAGAAGCCGAACTTCAGTCAGACGACGCTGCGGGGTCACAATTCCGATTGAATGTACTCTGTGACGGATCGATCGCTGATCGCGAGCTGATCATTCAACTGAATGAAGATGATTCTTCGCTGAATGAAGAGCCTGGCCATCTTTCAAGCTCTTTGGTGTTTTCTGACTACGATTTTGGTACCCTACTTCTTACTTACCGAGGATTTACCCCTCAAGCTGCAGTTCTTGATGAGCCGCAGAGTCAGGCTTTGCAGTCGTTCTCGGAATCTGTGATCTCTCAGCTCAATGCCCCTATCTCGCATCCTCCGCTTTTTTCTAAGCCTCAACGGGCTCCATATCAAGTACCGGCAGTCTTTTACACCGATGAACCTCTTGGGACGTTTATCGAAGACAATGTTCCCCACCGACATAGAAACGCTCTCCGAGACACCGTCAGGCTTTCGCCGTCTACGCTTGACACGGTGGCTGCTGCGCACAGAGTACTTGCTGCGCATACGGGGGTGCTGGAAAAGGCAGCAGCAGACTTGTTCCGTCGGTGCGAACGTCTCCGCGGGGAGATGAAAGACCAGCTCGAAGGAATCGCCATTGTCGCCGAGCGCATCAAAAACATTTCCAGCCATATTGGGGAAGATGGCAACAGACAGGAGGGCTCCCGAAGCGAGGAGACTTTGAGCAATAGACTTGCTGCGGCGAAGCAGAGACAAGAGGATCTCGTTTCGCGGTACTCGCGTATCCGAACTAAGCTCTCGAAAGTTGGTGGCCGCCCTCTCAGTGAGAAGGAGAACGGATGGGTGGCTGAAGTGGATCATTTGTCTGCTTCTATTCTCGAGGAAGGCGGGGACAACGAAACATTGGGAAGGCGGACTGCAATGGTAAGATTATATGTTCACACATACACACATTTTGTCATATACTTGAAGTTTTGGGTGCTAACGAGTGGTGTTTCAATAGGCCAAATCACTTGCCGACAGTTTGTTGGCAGAAGTGAAACGCATATCAGCAGAGCAACCAGCCTCGGAGGCGGCGACATTTAGTCTAAGCCCAAGGGCTCAACCTAAGATTCCACATAAAATCCAACGGGCCAAGGTGGCAGATGCAATGAAGATGATAGACAGAGAGTATGTTTTTTGTCCCCTGCTACTTGAACATTTTCTAACAAGTTTAACAGATCTGCGGTTATTGATGCTATCACGGCAAAACTAGAGCGCTTAAACTCGGGGTTTTCCTAGATTTTAGTTTACAAGCAATTGGAATAGATGCATGTCAGCGTGTCAATTGAGCATTGGTACTTCTACGTAATCCTTTCATGCAGAAATTGCAGGGGATCAAAGTAGTAAATGGCGGCCAATCAGCCATGGATTAAAATAAACATAGTACCGAATACAGATTTCAGGTTTATATTCTGAAGCACTATTTTCTTGTGTTGTGCAGTGTATAGTTCTCGATAGAGCTACCTCGGCAGCCGGCAAAACATTTTATCCGCCGGCAGCCAAAATGATGCTCGACAACAACCCATCATCAACCTGAAATTCTTTACAAGAAAAGAGACTACGCCATGCACACACGATGATCCAACTAAAGGTGAGAGTTTTTCCCAAAATGAGTAGTTAACTCAGTCTGACAATCCTTTCACAGACGATGCTCAATTGCATCGACAACTCCGGCGCCGCGGTTGTTGAATGCGTCAATGTGCTGAAAAAGAAGCGACCTGCCACAATCGGTACCTACCCTCTCTCCCAAACATCTTCAATAAGTCACACAAAAGAAGTTTATCTTGATTAACGATGTACCCGTTCCTAGGCGACCGCATCGTCGTCGTCGTGCAGAAACAACGAAACTTTGGTCCCGAAAACTCGACCAACAGCGGCATCGCCAACAAAGTGCGCCGCGGCGACATCCGGCATGCAGTGGTCGTGCGCGCGCGCAAGGAGATTCAGCGGCCGGATGGGAGTCTAGTCAAGTTTGACGATAATGCGTGTGTGCTTGTGAATAAGGCTGGGGATCCGATTGGGACGCGCATGAACGGTTCGTTTATTTTGCACTCACCCTTTTTAAGCACGTATAAAACGGGGGAGGCTAACGCTTAGGTCTAGGTATTGTTGGGGCTGAACTCCGGGGGAAGCAGTGGTCGAAGATTCTTTCGCTGGCTCCTATGCATTTGTAATTCTACTGTACAATACAATAACTTTTCTAAAGACAATGTGACCAGTTTTTATTAGTCATTTTTATTCGCCATTTTTATTCGTAGCCATCGCGATGCATATAACATGTTCCAAATACATCAAATAACTTCCCAACGCCAAACAAAAACTCTATATTCAAATTCGTGGGTATCGATTTCCGAAACGAAAGCTACTCGTAATCATGAAAAGACGTTGCCGCAAGCGCAGCAAACGTAGTAAAGTTTCTAAAAAGGCAGTGAGCAAGAACCCTCTTTCTTGCTTCAGAAATAATAAAACATACCATTCCAGTCTCGGCCGAACGCTGTTGACTCTGGAAGAACACAGCCTCGTTCTCTCCGCAGCTTGGGCAGAGCTTGTTGGATCGCGGCAGCTAAGAAGTGACAACCAAAGTCAGCCATGATTCAGTACAACGGCTGTAACAAAATTAAGTCAAGTCATTTGACAGAAGCTCGTCGACCCCCATTTCAAAATCAAATTCATATTCGTATTGTAGACTCCCCAACGAGAGCATTCCGCACTGGGAACAAGCCAGCACCTCCCCACAATGGAGACAAAACTCGGGGTCACCAACCGTAGGGTCTGATCCGACATCTTGTGTCACTCCAGCTGTGTCGCCCACTTGTTGACTCAGGGTGTTCTGGTAGACGCATGGGGAGGTCGCCGGTTCGGAGACATGGCAGGTTCGGCAGGTGAACAGAAGGCGATTTTGCACTCGATCTTCTTTGGGGTAGAGCAGGTTGGAACTAGAGGATCAGAAGTTAGCAATAATCCTAAATAATGAAACGATGAAGATGGCTTACCATTCACGACAAAACTTGAAGTGGATTTGGTCAGTTTCGGATTTGGAGTCACCTCCGGTCGAAGAGGCAGGGCTGGCCGACATGTTTAGAAATTGTGGGATGCGATGTTTGTATTCTGGCGATCGTGAAAAGTCGATGACAATTAAAATGAGGGCGACGTGAGTGCTATGGTGATATAACGAGATAAAGAGAAAGAAAGAACGTCGGCGGCCGGTGGCGACAGGGCAACCGCCTTGCCGTTTGCGGGTTAGCGCGCTGTTATGTTTCCCCGCGTCCCGGCGATGTTTGAGGGACGGTGTTTGTATACTCCACCAGGACCTAAATTTTGCCGCTGAGATACTTGCGCCATCAATTTGAACCAGCATCAGGGCTTCCTTGCTGTTTGTGAAGCTGTCAGCTGTTTGAATACACTAAGACCGAAAAGCGCCGCTTGCAATAGAGTATCCTTCGGCCAATAAAGCTTCCGTTCTGCTCCCTTGTTTGGCTTCAAATCAGCATCAACATGGTATGCGCCGTTTGCTCGTCTGCTCTCCAGACAGCTAACCTGGGCCACTTAGGCTGAAGCTACGGGTCTCCCCGAGAACTGGGAAGTTCGCCATTCGAACTCGAAGAACCTGCCTTACTATTTCAATGCCGCCACAAAGGAGTCCCGCTGGGAGCCACCGGCAGGCACCGACACCGAAAGACTGAAACTGTACATGGCCAACAATCACACCGGCCCTGCAGGGATTGCGGGACTGCCTGCCGAGGGCAAGATCCGCTGTGCTCATCTCCTCGTCAAACATCGTGACAGCCGCCGTCCGAGCAGCTGGCGGGAAAGCGAAATTACCCGCTCCAAGGAAGAAGCGATTGAGATACTCCGCCACCATGAGCAAAGGATCAAGTCTGGGGAAGTGCGTTTGGGTGACCTAGCCGTCTCCGAGTCCGACTGCAGCTCCGCGCGCAAGAAGGGTGATCTGTATGTTGATGATCGTGTTATTATATACCGTGAAGAACCGGCAGCTGACTTTTCCCCCTCTTTTTCCCTTGTGCAGTGGCTTTTTTGGTGTTGGCGAGATGCAAAAGGAATTTGAAGATGCGGCGTTTGCTCTTCAGCCCGGAGAAGTTAGCTCTATTGTGGAGAGTGCTTCGGGGGTCCATCTCATTGAGCGGTACGTTGACCGACCTCAGGATTGGTTTCATGCGCCCCGAGCCCAAAGCTGACAGGCCATCAATGTGAAGGATCCAGTGATATTGCTCCAAACCTAAAACGTGCGATACCAATCAGGCTACGACCGTCCCAATGTCCCTTTACGACAAAAAACCGAACGACTAGTGATAGTGGTGGTATTTTGCAGGCTGGCTATGTATTTTCAGTTAATGGCAAGGATTCTTGGTTAACCAACATTTTTTACACTTGTACTGTTGGAAAATTCTTTATATAAAAGCAGAATAAACAGGTCTTCTTTGTTATTTGCGGAGTGTGTCCGGATGATATCATGGACCGCGGTGTCCCCGATAAGATAAGACAGAGCGTACGACAATGCGGTCTTCACCTCCGTTTGCCCCATTATCCCTTTTTCTTCCTTCCTTTTTTACCTTATTTCTCCCACATTTTTTCCCCTCACTTCTTTCTTCTTTCTGCTCTCTTGTCTGTTCCATCAGAGCCCATCTACGACAACCCAATGACGAGCTTAAGCCGATCGATCACTCGGAGAACTCAGGGTCTCAAGAACCAGATGAACAAGCCCAGCGTGCAGAGGGCATAAACACGCAGCTGAAACTCTCCGAGTACATTTCCAAGTCTTAAAAGATGGATTACACTGTGAGAGTGATACATAGTCTTCTGGACTACCTACCGGCTGCTGGGAAACGAACTCTGCTTCTACATTCTTCAACACGATGGTCAAGAAGCGACCACTGAAGGCAACTTGTCGGAAGAGAGATGGCTTTCGCTGTCTCATCACTGGTGCCTATGATAGCAAATCTCACGACAAATTCTGAAGAGTCTTAGAAGAAGATTGTTAGGAGAAAACGCTGCTCAGTACTGCGTGTCACATCATCACTTTTCATCTTGGCAGGTACCATGATGAAGAGCCTGTAAGTCTCTTTTCAACTGCTCCCAGCGTTATAGACCTAATATGGAAACACAGGAAAAGATGTTGAAGATAACTGAATATCCTCTCAGTCATGCTTCCAAGGATACTAGTGATATCAATGAACCAAGAAATGCAATGACGCTTTGCGATATGATCTGTGAAAGGCTCTGGAGAAAGGGTCACCGCTTTACGAAACCGATGAATACGAACAAAGAACTTTTTCCAAGTCGTGTACTTCTTGCGACACACGCTGCAGTCGCTCAGATTCTCCATGCCTCTGGCAGGGCAGACTATATCGACATGGCAAAAGCCAACGACTTCACTGAAGCTGTTCCAGAATCGCAGCGGTCGCTGGCGTCTCACACAGTACCTGCGCCGAGAATGCCCCTAGCTCTGACAAAAAAGTACTCAAAGACATCAGAAACGGCACCTAGGCGTTTACGATTCTATTGATCGGAAGAAGCCTTGTATCGAGCTTTCATTGGAGTCATCGGCGTCTGTTCGTTTAAAAATGCCTATTCAACACCCTGCACCTGCTTTGTCTCGCCAGGACAGATATTCCTAATCGAAAAAAACTTGTATTTAATCAAACGTAGTGTATTCTTTGAGCGGAAAAATGTGCTATTACAATTGATAACTGAAAAAAGGTTCTCGAGGCCCCCTCTAACACAAATCAAGTCAGGATGTTTCACTACGTGTAGTCCAGCAAGTATAAATTGGAAGTCCTCGGAATTAGAAGACTGACTTTTGTTTTATTCCTGTGAGTATTGCATCTCTTATACAACTAGGTCACTTTTATTTTGATAACATATCACATTTCTTGAATTCATTGTCAATGTAGAACGGGTGTCCGTTTCACGAACGTAAGAAAGACACAAAATAATAATGCAACTGTTATGTTTCAATTGGACTGGCCATCCCTGTTTTACTAGGCTGAATGCCGGGGCGACTCCACCAGACAGCGGGCAACGGCGCATCTTCCCCCAGCCACCATTTCCGGCCTTGATGTTGGAACTTGGCAGCGCCCTGGACGCTCACGACTCTGCGCAATCCTGGGTCCACCATGCTACAGGCTTGAATCGACTGTCTCTTACCTCTGTATCTTTTACCGACAACTTCACCTTAACCTCACCTCACCTCACTTCTCAGTCAGGCAACGCTCTTTACCCCTTCCCTCGTTTGAAACACCAACACCTCGACACCCACGCTCGACGAGCACAATCGCATCCCAGGCTGGTTCCTTTTATTATTTGACACACGGCGCTCACTCGTCATGCCCTCAGCGAATGCCAGATCCAGTCCATCGGTGGACCAGCGAGAGCGCCTGACGTTGGCCAAGTTAGCCAGTTATGACGACGTTGCGACAGACACTCTCATTGACCGCGTGAGTTTCGTCTGATCTCTGCAAACACAAACCTGCGCCTACGACTAATCTTACTTTTAGGCATATTTCTGGACGACGATTCGCAAAAATCGAACCAAGTTTGCGCCGGCGAGAGGAATACACGAGGACGATGTTGCCCGACTGCTACTACACAAGGTGATCGTGGGCAAGGATCCGCGCGCGGCCGAACAAGAGTTGCTCGCGATGAGCGGGCTCAAAAAATATCTTCAGCGCCTGCCCAATGACCGAGAGCGAGAATGGTTCAAGCGACATCTTCGCAAATACATCAACATCTATCTTCCGGAGTGCCCCTTTGAAATCTCCACTACAAACCGCTACACCATCACCGAGCACGAGGCCACCGTGGTTGCCCGCAGAGACATCAAAAAGGGCCAGGAGATAAAGTTTCTATGCGGAACGCTGGTTTCCATGACGCGGCAGGAGGAACTTGACCTTGACCTCAATCGCAAGGACTTCAGTATCGTAATGTCGAGTCGAAGGAAAAGCCCGTCGCTGTTTCTGGGGCCTGCGCGCTTCGCCAATCACGACTGCGTTGCCAACGGGCGGCTGGCCACAAGAGGTTCTGACGGAATGCAGGTAGTGGCCGTCCGTGATATCGAAGTTGGCGAAGAAATCACGGTCTCGTACGGAGAAGATTACTTTGGCAGTGACAACTGCGAGTGTCTCTGCGAGAGCTGCGAGCGCGCCGTTCGCAACGGATGGTCGCCGTCGATTTCTGTGCCTGCGAGTCAAGTGTCGACACCTGCGCGGGACGAGGGAGAACTCGCGGCGCCTGAATTCCCTCAATCTGTTCGATCTCGAAACCGAAGAGCCGATTTTGACGGCGTTCCTGATAACGACGTGTCTGCATACCCCACTCCTCCCAGAGAGGCTAAGAATGAGCACCAAAATCCAGCACTCGAGCCGCCAACGACTGCTACGACCAAGAAGAGAAAGTTAGACGAATCCGGCAATACAGGTAGCCCTTCTACGCCTTCAAAGAAGAGCAGGTTTGAGAGACAAAAATCCAAGCTCCGGGAAGAGATTTTGGTATCCGAGACCCCCGAATCTGCTCAAGACTCGTCCTTCCTGGCCCAATTGGATCAGAACCTCTCCGATCTAGCACACGAGAAAAGGCTAGACAGTGAACGCGCCTTGGAGGTGGATAACAATCCAACAGCTGTCGCTGGCCAGGAATCGCCTCGCTCTTCGTCGGACGAAAGCCACGAAAGTCAACAGTCTGCATCGACGGCGCCCACGTCGCTTTCGGAAGCTGGTCTTAAGGTCACGATTGAAACCGTCGGAACCGAGACTGAGAACTTACCGCTCGTTCCTGCTGAAAATAACTCAGTTTTGAATTCTACAGACTTGTCTACCATTGCAGAGCCGTCTCAGACTAGTAAAACGCAGATAGAATCCAAGAAAAAGCTCGACGTCAAAAACCCACTTCCCTCGGTTGAAGATGAGGCGTCAACGCCGGGCGTTCGAACACCGGGTGACTATACCAAAACGGCCAAACTCCTTGCTCAGCGATATGACCGATGGGTTGAATGTCAGACATGCCCATCGTGGTTCCTGCAAGAAAACGCCTACCAAACACGTAAGGAATGTCCTCGCTGCGAACGACATTCCAAGCTTTATGGATTTTGCTGGCCAAAGACCGATCCAGACGGCCCAGACGATACGGAACAGCGAGTTATGGACCATCGCACGATTCATCGATTCCTCACGAACGATCAAGAAGCGAAAGTTGATCGAAAGACCCGAGGTGTGATTCGGGGCGTCATTACCCCGACTCCTGAGCCTTCCGATGCTAGGAGTGAGACGGAGGTTAGTGACAATGAGATCCGGCGCTGCACACGAGCCAGCCGCAGAAGTTTGAATGGGCTTCGTCAGGTGAAGTAGATATGCATGACAATACTGTCGCGATGTTACCCCTGCGGTCATGAAACAGAAGAAGATGTATCATGGAGATTTCTTGCAATTTTTCTTTCCCTTTTTTGAATTCTTGGTCCCAGCATGGTTGGAGTAATTGGTGGGCATTTGTACATTTGGGAAATCATACCTCTGTCGACTGAAAGCTATGGCAATGGCTTTCTACTCGTTTTTTGTCTGTTGTTCTTGGGTTCTTTTCATTTTCATTTTTTTGCTTGTACATTACGGGTTTGATTGGATCTGTTGTCTTTGATTTTCAACGCACCATCTATTGGCCACCTTTAGGGCCTGAGAAAGTAGTATTATTCAAGTGAATCGGATGTTAAACTATTCGTCGTCGATCAGAAATCTCTTTGTAGGAATATGACTGCCTGGAACAACCCTGGCGCTAATCCTTTTTATCACCCGGAGGGCTCAGACAGCAAACCTCAAACTTTTTTGCCAACTTCAAATATTGCAATGTCTGGGGAGAAACACGACGACCACCATGGATTGGGACGCGCTCTGTTTCAATATCGCAACATTTGTTGCTGGCGTGTTTGTCCTCGACTATGGCGCTGATAAATTCGTCGACCACACTGTGATTGTCGGCCGCCGGCTGGGCATCTCGCAAACCCTGGTGGCACTGCTGACTGCTGGCGCTGAATATGAAGAGGTACATTCTTCAAGCTTTACATAATAATAATACATATATTCTAATGTTATTGAAACTAGCTCGCAGTAGTCATCGCTGCAGTACTACAGCACCGGACTCCCCTTGCGCTGGGCAATGTCCTAGGGTCGAGTATTTCCAACATCCTAGGCGCGTTTTCGCTAGGTTTGTTGTTTCGTCAGTCTGGTGCGAACCATGAATTTGATCGCACTGCAAAGGCCTACACGGGCTTTCTTTTCTGTGTTACGACTGTCGTTGTTGCACTGAGCTATTTGGGTTGGCTGAACCGGGCGGCCGGCGGGATCTTGATAGCTGTGTTTGTCGCGTATATCGCGTCGATTGGGTATGCGCTTTATCGAGGGGTTTCTATTCCATTGGGCGAGTCGGACAGTGAAAGTGACTGCGACAGCGATGGCAGCGACGGCGAAGACATTGTGAACCATGATACCCATCATAGCGGTGCTGCCTCCGAGACAGCTCCTCTTCTTTCCAACACCACAGCCTTAGAGTCTGCTACGCAGACTCGTCGAAACAGATCACTTGCATACCATATCTACCAACTAGTCTTGGGATTTGCTTCCCTCTCAGTTTCCGGATACATTCTATCTCACAGCGCCAGCTCAATTGCGGATTCCTTTGGTCTTTCCGGCACAGTCGTCGGCCTCACGATCCTCTCCTTTGCTACTACACTACCCGAAAAGCTGGTTGCAGTGCTGAGTGGCTGGCGCGGGCATGGCGGGATTATGGTTGCTAGTACTGCTGGAAGCAACATTTTTCTTTTGACGTTGTGCATGGGTGTCATTGCCGTTACTGGCACGTCTGAAAATCCAGACCGTCGTGATGGGTTTGTTGTTTTTGAGCTTGCTGTGACCTGGGTGTCGTCTGCGCTGCTTTTTCTTATTGTCATGGTGGGATTAGGGCGTGCTGCAGGCGTCGTCCTGATCGCTGCTTATGTGGCGTTTTTGGTTCTTGAATTTACAGTGTATAGGAGGTAGTTCTGTAGGATGCATTATAGATCTCGGCATATTACTTACCTGATAACTAAAGTGCCTTTAATTTTTATTATATTAGTTAATTTATGAATTCTGATAAGATTCATTTGTATTATTAAGTTGGCCAGTCCTTATTACCCAACAATAAAGAGAAGTTCTATGTTGGTTATGGTCTACCAACGTCAACGTAATAGTAACGGATAAGTGTTGGGTTCAACGTCATATTAACTTTATCTCCACGACATCAATTGATCAACGTTAGTATTAAATTATAGAGAATGATGGTTGAAGAGATGAAAGAAATATTGAGTATTTTCAGTAACGCATGTATCTATAAGCGACAGCGAAATCTAATATGTAAAAAGAATTTGAGAAATCTAACCAGGATTTCACACATGAACACCTTCACTCCCCGAAAATATACACAAGGAAACCAGAAAAAATGGTGAAATACATACATCTAAACCGCTCTAACCATAAAAACAGAATATGAAATAAGCAAAAAGAGAGAAGAAAAAAAATCAGACAAATATCATCGGAAGAGAAGGAACGGCAGGGTTGCTACCCGAAACCGCGAGAAGAACCTGCAGAAACGCAATAGCCATAAATGCAAGAATCACTGCAAAAGCAGTCTGCAAAATTAGGCCCTGCTTCTCCACCTTTGCAGCCACCTCGGTATATCGCATGGTGGTGAAAGCCACGTTGCGGTACTGAGTCGCCCAGCCGAGCTGAGGCACATACAAGCAAAGAGTCTCTTCAATCAGCTTGCGCACCTTGTACGAGACTGTCAACACGCCGCGGCGCATCTCGTGATAGTTTTTGAGTGCTAGGTTGTTGATGACATGCACATCCGGCTGGCGGAACTGAGTGTATTGCTGAAGGAGCGCGTCCATGGGCTCAGCCTTGCTTCCAGTAGTCCCAAGACCGTCTTTGTCTTTGGGAGGAGCGGCAAGAGAGAGCTTGGAGAGAGACATGTTGCTGCGGTCGAGATAGTTCTCGAATAGAATGCGCACATCCTCTAGGCCGGTGTTGAGTCCCTGGCCGTAGAAAGGTACCATGGCGTGTGCGGCATCGCCGACGAGCACACATGAGTCGTTGTAGTGGTATGGTGAGCATCGAATGTCCATGAGAGGGAAATAATTGTTTTTGAAGAACTGCTCTTGCAGACTCTCGGTCGTGATGAGACCTGGGGTGACGCCGGGGAAGTGCTCGTGGAAAAACTCGACGATGTTGCCGGAAGATTTCAATGATTTGAAGATGCTTTCCGAGGCAAACAGGTTGCAGGTGAATGTTCCTTCCTACATAATCGTTAATAAAACTCCCTTCCAAGCAAAAGGGAAAAAAACTGACCTTGTCAGGAAGGGCAATGAACATAAAGTCCTTCTGAGGCCAAATGTGCAAGCAGTCCAGGGGCAGTCCATGACCCTTTGGCATGGCAAACTCGCACCAATAAATGTCAAGCCACGATTGGTTGATGCTCAACTTTGTGTAGCGCGAGAGATGGTAGCGAGTGACCGAGTATGCACCGTCAGCACCAATGATTAAATCAAAGTTGACCTTGTGCACGGCTTCAGAGTCCTTGACAGATGTGTTTTTAAAGCTCGCCACTTTCTCCTTCAAGTTTAAGTTGACCAGCTTATGGTTATAAAAGACGCGGACGTTCGGGAAGCTGGAGAGTCCGTGCAACAGGGACTTGTTTAGCTGTGCCCGGTCGACCACATGCAGAGCCTCCTTCTTCACGTCGTATGCCATTCTGCTGGTGGTCAGAGCAGTCCTGCTCTTTCCGTGAACCATTCGAGCAGAGACGGGAACCGTGTCGTTCATGATATCTTCAACCAGCTTCGACTGTCCGCTGTGGTTGAGAGCCTGGATTCCTCGCTCGGACAGGGTCAGGTTGATTGATTTTGTGTAGTTGAGTGGTACTGCGGTTGATAAACGGAGATCTAGACGAAGTCATGTCAGATCACATATTGTGAAGAACAAAGTAGAGGTATTTTATTGAATGGACATGTAGTGACTTCAATGGGTTTGAGGGTTGTACAAAAGAAAACGCCAATATATTGACTAATGCAGTCTACTCACCGTCTCTCAACTCATATATTTCAACATCCATTCCTCGCTGAGCTGCATACAGTCCAGCCAATGCCCCCACAGGGCCGGCACCCACAATCACAACCTTAGGAGCCATAATGAGAAACTCAAAAGACCAGAGATACAAAATGGAGAAAGAAAAGAGAACGCTGATATTGAACTTTTTTAAAGAAATGTCAAACTTTCTTAAATCCTTACAGGAACGTGGGCGTCTGACCGGCCCCTTTTATATGCAAACCAAGGACAGAGGTTTCGTCTGACAGGACTTTTTTGTGAACCAACCTTTCGGACTAGCTAAGACAAATTGGTTCTTACGAGATCCAATGGACTTAAGATTAATGAACGGTCACCTAGGCACGGATTACAGAGTCTCCGTGCAGACGTGTACTTTTCTGGAACATTGTTGTAATCATCATAGCATCCAACATGTTCCGGTACACTCTTAACAGCTTATGCTATTACTTTGTTGGTGGGACGTACGTGGGCCAGGATTGCGTTTCAAGGAAGGTAAAACATGGACCGAACAGTTGGCTAAGCGAATTGTGCGTCGTGATTTGTGATTTCAATGAGTTGTAGCTGATTTAGGGGAGTTTTTTAGTCTCGTAACACAGTAACACCTTCTATTTTTGTTCCGCTGCCTTGGGATGAAGGGCTCTATATGGTTTAGTACGTATCATAATAACCGTGCATAGTCCTGTGGCCATACGCCTATACTCACAGCCACGTGTAACATTAGGCTGCAGAGCTGAAAAATAAAGAAGTGAGACTTGGTAAAAATGTCTCGTACAGCTAGGGTTAGTGCCGGGGCTCTTTGCATGAAGGCCTGTGAAACCGGCCATGTGGTATGGGTTCGTTTACCGGTTGACACCTAAATGTACAGATCTGTCTTTATAGATTCGAAGTGTACTACTAGTACATATGTACATACAGAACTGTTGTCACACAACTCCATTATGTCTTGATATCTGTTAAGATTGATATTTCAAAAGTACTTTCTTTATTATTGCCCAATACAAAATTCAACTGTTAGTAATGTTAGGGCTTCGTCGACCGAACAACTCAGCCGAATCTCAACAATAATATCCCGCCGAGGCTTACTGATCCTAGACGTCTGTGCAATACGCATTGACCCTAACGGGCATAGTAAATAAGCTCTAAGACTCGCCCAGCCATCCAATTGTGCCAATGGATCAACGATACGTCTCTCGCTATAACTAAGGGTCAGTATTGTCTAATGTATATACGCCCTTCCTACTATAGTGTCGGATCCTGGCCGATCAGGGTCGCCCCGGGCCGGCAGGCGACGGAATCGTTGTGTCCTATACCAATCGACATATTAATTGATATCATAGGGGCAATAATATATCAAACCAACAAGAAGTGATATCACAATGACATAAATGATAAAAATACGATGTTGGTAGTTAGCTACATAGCTACGCAATCCCTACAACAGGTAGACGATCATGGGCGAATCGGTTTTGTATGTGAGAAAACAGCCCTATTTCGCCTCATAGTGGAGACCTCGTTCGCAGCTTCTATTACCCAGGTTTATTCTGTTGCTGAGGATCTTATATAAGCCAAACGCTTCGTACGGGGTATATAACTACATTACACACAATAATAAATAATATGCAGGTCCCTGTTCTGGACCCCCGGTGGTTTGTAAGTCAGACCCATTAACTGTACCCTTACTAGTGCTTATGCAGCAAAGACCCTTCTACCTGCCTTCTAAGATCCCTCGTTATACTAATAGTAGACTAGCATGGAATTTTTAATGCTTTTTTACTTTTTTAGCGGTATTAATACCAGAGGCAGTGGCCTTGACTAGTTTGGCATGATGTGCTGGCCCCTTGTCTTACGGCCGAGCCCTAATTTACGCCCATAATCAATAATAAAAATAAAACTCGGCCTCGAAATCAACTTCCGAGGATCGGGGGCAATCATATAGGGGGCGTATTGGTCTGGTACTGATATGTATCTGCTTTTTACTATTTTTTGTATAGCATTTAGGTACTGCTGCTTGTTGTGTACACGTTCACCAATGTGAGATGATGCGTATCTTCCAGAAGGTTTATGCAGGTGTCAGTGTCAGCAAGCACGCGATTACAGGGATTATTGCATGAAGAAAGTTCTAGCATTGACAATCGAGATATACGCGATCTAAACGATGTTCGTCATATGGTCCAGAAAAACGCAATGCAACCTTACAAGCACATAATCCTTCTAGCTTCGCTTAAGTTTCAAATAAAAAGCACAAAGTTTTAAACGTAACAAAATGACCATACGGAAATGAATAGCTACACAACTAAATATAGACAGGAAAACAATTATTATTCAGACTTCTTACCGACCTTGCCTCCACTACGAAGCCCAAAGAAGCTGACAATACACACCAGGATCATCGCCGCAAACATTAGCCAAAAGGCTGCCTGGTAGCCCTTTTCCAGGTCATGACTTGCCGAGTGGTCCGTTACAGATGCCGCGATCACAGCGCTCACTGCCAGGCCAACCGAGTTCCCCACCTGTGAGACTGAGTTGAATACGGCCCCGGCGAGGGATTGGTTTTTGCCGGGATATGCTTGTGAGATGATTAGGTTGGACACGGTGAAGAGTACTAAAGTGGACCCATAATAAGCTTGAATGTTTCGGGAGGTTGTGACAGTCTGAAAAAAAAAGGAAACAAAAAACCAAGGATGGGGCCAACACATACCGTCAGGGTGTAGAGGACTGAGAAGCATTGCCACAAATGGCCCCTGCCAGTATCCCCATTCTGGCTTGACCAGCGCCATCAAGAGAGGTGGCACAATGCAGATGACGGCCGAGACGAAAACCAAAGTTCTCACTTGGATTTTGTCCACTACAAATCCAGTAAAGATGTTTGTGGCCGCGCCAACAACCACCATCGGAATGAAGCGGATCGAGGAAGCCAGGGCTGAGTGACCCTGGACATTTTGGAAACTAGAAAAAATCAGTCAAATCCTTGTGAATAATAAATCTCGAAAAAAAAGGGCTCGACGTACTAGAGAGAAGAAAAGTATTGAAACGCGTTAAACACCGCCCAGGTGAAAAACACAATGATACACGTCGAGGTAAATGTCGAGTTCTTCCACAGGCTGTTTGGAATCAGCGCCGAGCGGTTCTTCTTTTCTCGCCATCCTGCCCATAAAGAAAATGTTGGGAGGAGCACAATCGATACCACAAGTAGAGCAATGATGTATCCGTCTCCGATGCTATTGTAATTGTTCGTAAGTTGCCTGATAATTTGTCTTAGTATTAGCATGCCTGTCCAATTGATCGCGCGACAAATTGAGTGGCAAAGGAGAAGAACATACGCAAGGACAAACGATATCAATCCAAGTGAGATGCTGATCATAACAGCACCGACCCAGTCAATCTCTAAACAGCCTTTGAGAATGGACTTTGGGCTTTCAAGGACCAGCGGTGGCAGGCACCAGAAAGCCAGGACGCACAGGATTCCGTTCAGAATAGCACTGATGTAGAAGCCATATCGCCACCCAATCGAATCAGCAAAGACACCACCCAGAATCAAGCCAACCGAGTACCCCAACGGCTGGCCCATGCCCATTGCCGCGAAGCCAATATTGCGCATTTTCCCAGGGCCAAAGGTGCGCGTCATCAAACTGACTGCGGAGGGGAGACACATGGAAATAGCGATACCCAGCAAGGTGCGAAAGGCTATCAGTTGCGCCGCCGTCTGGGCGAGGCCGCAGCCGAGGGTGAAAAAGGTATACAGAATGCTGCCAGTGAGCCACACGGGTTTGTCGCCAGCGACATCCGCAACGGATCCGAAAATCAGCAGCGTGCATCCTGCAGCAAGCGCGTATACCGACGCAGGCCAGAGAAGAATGTTGTCGGCCAGTCCGACGTCCTTTGCAATGTGCGGAAGCGCAACTGTCAACATGCCGGAGCCCATGGTGTTGAGAAAGCTGATGCCGGTGAGCGCGACCACGGCCATGCTCGATTGCGACCGGCTCATGGTCGGTTTCTCTGTCGATGCACCATCGTCGCTCTCCATTGTGATGAACTATGTGAGTCAATGACCGAGTTGTGCTTATGTTGGTGTTGAAGTGGTAGTCGAATCTCGATTGTCGAAGTCGTTCGGATTCAGACCATTTCGCTCTTCGTGGTAATCTTTTTTTCTGTCAAGTGTACAGAGTACAGATAGACAAAAAAAGAACAAAAAGCAATGATATCACATGTGTGACACGCAGCGCAGCGTATTACTAAAATCATGGCTGATGGCAAGGCTGGACGCAGCATGCAACGGGCCAATTCCGCGGTGCTTAGTAGTGTTACAAGTGAAATACACTGATACAGAACAAAGAACGGGCGATCTGCTTATTAGAAATTAGGGCTAGAGGGGCGGGGCGCTGATGTCAGCCGCAGCCTGAAATTTCATGTTAGGCTTTCCTTGGGGCTAAGGGCGGAACTTACAAATTATTATTGTTGATTATGTGTTTACTTGTTCGAGATCGATCGATTGGTATATGCAAGATAAGAAAACCACGTTGGTAAGACTATGTCACTGTCCATCGTTTAGCTGTGATATATAGAGTACAGTGCTAGCCTGTCAATTTTGACAACATCAACTCTTCTATTAATAGTTGATCATCCTCGACTGCACACACGTAGTATATATGTCGTCGCTATAGGATCGACAATAGCGTTTGAAGGGGTTGAGGTGGCGCTGATTCTTAAAATTAACGTCTCGGGACCCTAAAAGTGATTCTTGCTCATATTATCATGTCCACACACTGTTGACCACAGGATTGGTATATGTAGTGCTTAATTAATAATTTTTTGGTATCTTCCACGTGACTGCATGTGGATACAGGCCTGAGGCAGCGATCGGACACAACAATGTAATTACATATTCACGAGCCGAGGCCAATGCCAATATGCTAAGTACATTAAAGACAAAATGAACAAGGCACAACATTTGAAGATACAAAGTTTAAAGAATAATCTTAAAAGAGAGAGGTGTTTCATAGTTTCAACCGTTGTCTACAGCTAAATACTGCCTTTTATGTGGTCAACTGGTTGTAGTGGACCGATATGTACATGTTCTCAAATCCTATTACCGAAGACTAGGTATCCAATCTACTGATAATCAATCACACAATATCCGTAAAGTGGGAACAGACTAACACAAGCTAGCCGTCGCCGCACATATTTATACATATGCGTGGAATCAAACACCACAATCCCGCGCCAACAACTCGTGTATATAGTACATGAAAATAGCCAGACTCCGCCCATGTATGATGATGATAATAATTATAATGTTACAGTATACCGGTGCCAAAAACAAACATAAAAAGGAGAGTGTCTATATCAAAGCTTTGCCGAGGTACATGGCATCGCGCACTTCTCTCACCACGTCCTTGCGATCTTTCCGACCAACAAGGACAATACCACGACCACGTTTGTTCATTCGTCCAACGCGGCCTAGTCGATGGATAAAGTCGATTGTCGTGTGTGGAACATGATACAAAATGACCGTTCTGACGGGCAATGTATCGATTCCGCGAGAGCCAAGATCCGTGGTAACCAGTACCTTTGTGTTTTGCAACTGGCGCGAAGAGACTGGCTTAGAATCTGTGGGGTCCATGACAAAAGGAATTTCAGCCTTTTCCAAACGACGCTCGCGTTGCTTCTCTAGAATCTCTTCTGTGGTCGGGATGCGTCTCGGCCGTGTAAACTCGGCCAATATTTCGGCCTGGCGTTTCTCTGAATCGCGAGAAAACGCAACGGCGTCAATTTTCTTCTCTCGAAGATATTTTGCTACCTCTTCAGCCTCTTCGCGTTCATTGACAAATACAAGGATTTTCTTAATTTCCGGATCCATATATCTGTTTAATTGTCCGAAGGTTTCGTCCCCGCCGGCCTTGCCCAGAGACCAGATAATATCGGACAAGGCGTAACTGCGATTTCCACGATACGGATCCTTGTCGATATCGACCACACCGAGTTGTACTCTGCGTGGAATGGCGTGAAGATTTGGCGTGGCTAAACGGCGAATATCAGGATATTTTTTGCGAAGGACTGCATCAAGGCTGCGAGGAATGGTGGCCGAGCAGAGAATAAGTTTTTTGAGTGATGGTGCTGACTTGTCAATAATTTCATTGGTGATGGGCGCAAATGACTTGTCGAACATTGAATCTGCTTCATCTGCAACAATATACTCGACCTGACTCAAAACGTAAGGATCAGTCTTGGCAATCGAGGCCAGAAGATGCGGAGTCGCAACGAGGATGTCGATGCCAGGGGGATTGAAAACCGTGTTCCTGATCTTGCGAGCGGAATCGGCTGATGTAATCCGGCCAGAACGGAATTTCACTGCGTGGGCAAACTTCTTGACCGTGGTGCCTACTTGGCGTACCAGTTCTGATGTCGGAACGAGAATAAGTGCTCTGGGACGCCCGGCCGTTGAGAGAAGGTTCTCGGACAGCTGCGGTGGCTCAACTTGAGGAATCTTTGGGGCGGGTTTGAGCGCTGCTTCTTCGGCCTTGGCTTCCTCCTCCTTCTGCTTGGCTTCCTGCTCGGCAATTTCACTTCGTTTGATCATGTCGATAATGGGCACTAGATATGCCAATGTCTTCCCAGAGCCCGTTTCCGCCGCCAGTAGATATTGCTCATAACCGTAATCCATGTCATCGACTTTCTTATATTTCTTCTTCGGCTTCTTGTCCTGGTCACTTCCTTCAAGCAATGCGGGGATGGCGACTTTCTGGATCGGGGTGGGCGCGATGTCAACAAGCCCAGGGAGAGCCTGGGTGGCAATTGCATCTTGGACGACTGGCAGAAGCCCAAACTCATCGAAGTTCAGGACGTTGGCTATCTTCTCCTTGATGGTATTGCGCAGATGGTAGTTCAACGGAGACAGCGCAGTCTGCATTTTCAGCGCTTTGTACAGAGGTGACTCCTCCTTTGGCGGGTTCTTTTCGTCCTTTCGAGATTCCCGCTTCAGGGCGGCCTGCGACCTTGGCCTCGTAGTGCCATTTAAGCGTGCCTCGGTTTGATTCAAATTAGACCACGGGCCCTTGTCGTTGCGACTGCGTTTGTTCTTGCTCAGTTTCAAGCCTGTCTTGGCGACATTGGGCGACAGTGTCATTCGAGACGGCCGGCGCCGCAGGGCAGATGACGCCCATCGTGTGACCGTTGGCCATGGCAGATGTGAAGTCGGGGCTGATGGCAGAAGAGTCGGTTGTCGGATGAAAGTAGCTCTACTGCGACACAAGAGGCAGCTGGACATGGTTGAGTCCGCTGGGAAACGAAGGCAGCAGTGAGGTACGGCTCCTATATAGCGCGCGCTGTTAGGCTCTGCCTGCAATAGCAATACGCGACGTGGTCCGTACCTTGTGTGTTGCAAGATGAAGTTTCTTACTCTGTGCAGCTCCCCCAAGGAAGTCTCGACCAGAAAAAAAAAGGGAAGGAGCGAGTGGGTCCACAGCGAATCAGGTCTAGCGCGGCTGCCAAGACGCGGAGAATAGCTGACCAGTCACACGCGGACTCGGGCGGCGGTTGTCCCGGGCAACGCTTGCCCGCTTGTCAACACTCGATGGCGCCTTCCTCTTAACCTCCTGCGTCCGTGTTTTCCCCCCATCTTGCACGTCCTCTTCTTGATAACCATAGCATCTTGCTGGACGACTCCGTTCATCGTCATTCTTTCTCCAGCATACTCACAGATCCATCTCATGTTTCTTGCTCGCCAGCTGCGAGACTCGAGATAGCATCTTCAGCGCCGCCCTCCGACAGCACACCGCCCTGCTAGTGGTTCTTTGTTATGCCAGAGCATTCCAATTGAGATCTTTTTTTTTTGCCAATCCCCCGCCGTCGATACTATCCACATCAACTGTCAGCTTCTCAATCTTTGCAGACCGCCAACTGTGAATCTTATCCCGTAGATAAAGGTACGTCGAATTGCTAACAAGGGAGAGCGATTATATACAGCTACTAACCTAACAATACATGTATAGCGTCAAGCAACTTACGCCAAAATGGGCTCCGGTACGCCGCGCCCGCTGTCCGAATTGAGTCCGATGACTCAACGACGGAACTCCCCAAGCTGGAATCAGCCAGGAAAGGTACGAATTATCATACTCTACAGAACCCCTCGATCAAGTCATCATTAACAGGACTTTAGTTAACATTGGGGTCATCGCCTTTTGACTCGTCTCCATTCAACACATACTCCCCACGCCTCTTTTGGCAGGGTCGCGAGTCCGCGTCATCTTTTCAATCCTTGAATTCAGAAAACACCAAGCCATACGACCCAGATGTTTCTTATTCTCCGTCAAAGCGCGCGTCCATTGAAAATCTCAAAAGGGCGTCTCGCGTCAAGAACAGCAGCATCATTGCTCGTGAGATGAACAACGAGTATGACCCTGCGCATGTTACCCTTCCCGACCGCCCACTGGCCCCAGGTCGCTCTTTCCACTCTCGCAGCCAGAGTGACGTTCAGTCCGAATCCTCTTTTATCAAGCAAAATATTCAGTACCAGGTTGAGGAGGACCAAGGCTCTCCAAAACGCAGGCCTCCTTCACCAAGCAAGGAGCAACCGTCGCCACCAAAATCGAGTCTGTCCAAAGCTACCCGTTTTGGAAATAAGAAATTTGATCCAGAGAATGATATCTGGTCCGACGTCGACCATGCATCCTTGCAATTTGTCGACAGGAACCCTAAAAGCGTCACCTTCGATGCTGCGCCGCCCCAGATCAATGAATATGAAATGACCACACCTGATCTCTCATCGATTGCATCGGAATCACGTGAAGGAAGCTATGAGTTCGACGAGGACGAAGTTGAAATGAGCTTTGACCGCGGTTCTTCCCTGGATCGTGACGACAGCTTTGATGCCTCTCTCGAAGATCTTGAGAAGACACCAGTCGTGCTTCCTGAAGACTGGCGATTCATGAGTCCTGATTTGGCAAATCCTGAATTGGTCGACGGAGCTGAAGACCCCTTTACCGAGGAGGGAAGCCCAAACCCAGAAGTCCAACCACTTGCTAATGCAGGCCCTGCCAGTCGCTCATCGCGGGTTGAGTCTCTGGATTCCAATGGCGAAAAGCGCCCGCTTCCACCTCTGCCTTCTGCCTCGGCCCAGGATCAGTCTTCTGGCCCCAGTACTCCTGGAAAGATTGCCGCTGCATATGAACGAATCAGTGGTAGCCAGCGGGTCTTACCCTCGCCTCCAGCTCTATCGTCTGCCTCAAAGGCGGATATCACTGGGAAGGATCAACATTCTCTGCCTCTTGAAGAGAGGCTTCGTCTCATGATGCTGCATGGAAGTGATCACGGCAGCCCGCAATCTGAAGCTGACCGACAGCGAGAAAGGCGTATGAGGCGAGCTGGAGCCCGTGAACGAAGTGCAGGCCTTGACTCCGATGGTAGACAATCAGCTGAGCCTATCGCAAATGAAGTAGCAACTCCTCCACAAATCTCCAGAGAGGACATCTTGCGAAACTTGAAGGCCAATCATGATATGAGTTATGATGATGACGACGATGATGACGCCCATGACTATTCTTCTCCATTTGAATCTAGTCCACCATTTCGATCTCCTTATGACCCGGACATCCCAATTCCATCTCTTGAAGACCGACTAGATGACAGTGAAATCGACATCAAGGAAGAACAAAGCGACGATGAAGATGTGTTCGCCGTCCCAGAGTATTATGGCCCTGAAGCCCACGGCTTGCCTTTGCCCACTGCAGAGAGCCAGGTTCAACTGAACGATAACGCTAGCGAATACTCAAGAAACTCCAAGGAACTTATCAAGGAGGAACGCAGTGTATCCGAAGAAACTACGGATGACCAAACTACCCCAGTACCTATTAGCCACACTGATGATGGCAAAGACCTTCCTGATCATCAGCCAGGGATGAATGAACAAGATTCTGAACGTCAAAATGACTTTGCAGGCCTCAATTTCGACCTGGCAAGTGTCCGAGAGACTCTACAGCGACCCAGCACGCCCGAAGAGCAGACCGGTGACTTGGAGAGTGAACCCTCGACTCCAGACTCGGTGATCCGTCATCCCGTTGAAGAGGAATCTGACGAAGAGGAAGATGCTCCCTTGCCAGAGCCTATCCCTGATCCCGTTGCAACCATTAAAGCTCCTGGTACCGGATTAAAAACTCGCCCTTCACTGACACCTGCAGATTCCCAAGCAATGGCCGCGGCACGCCGTAAGGTCAGCACTCAGAGTTATGTGGCGCCATCGATAGCGGAATCAGAGCATAACAGCGAAAAAGAAGACTCTGAGGAGCCCGACACCGAAACCCACAAAATTGGCGATGCACCCCCTCAACTGACCCTTCCGGAAACCACACAGCGACAAAGCAGCCTGGTTAAGTTGGATGTCCCATTCACGAGCACTGGTGAAAGCTTCTTCGGGCTAGACAAGGAATTTGATCGAGTTATTGAAGCACAAAAGGTTGCGTTTGACCTCGCCCTTTCCAAAAAATCAAGCACAAATCTCCCAGCACAAATATCACATAAAGGAACCCAGGATTATAACCTTTCATCACAATCCACTGGAGAACTTAAACCCTCAGATTTTGGAACATCGTTTGCTAACAGTCGTACCATTCGACAGAGAGGCTACCTTATGCGCCAAAACACGAAAGTGATCATTGCCAGCAGTCGCAACGATGACGAACCCCAGCCACCCATGCCCAGTCCTAGCACGGATGCCCCTGATTCAAAGCAGGCTAGTTCTCCATCTCGGAAAATTAGCCAGCCGACATGGACTGCCGAGCCTTGGAATGGTAAAATGCGCCGCCAAAGCGTCAAGGCACCCGGAGCCATCAAAAAGAAACCCGTTCCCGGGCCGGTGCCGCCTTTGCCTGGAATGCAAAGCAATGTTCAAGATGTTCAGCTTACTATTGATGAGCCTGAGAGTCCGGGTTTGGTGGAAGATGGACAGGAGAGAGGTCGCCTGTTTGTGAAAGTTGTGGGCGTAAGAGACTTGGATTTGCCATTGCCGAAGGGTAAGGCACTCTCACTAGTTTAAACATGAACAATTTCTAACAAACCTAGGTGAAAACCACAAGTTTGCTCTTACTCTCGACAATGGCCTACACTGTGTCACAACTTCTTGGCTGGAGCTTGGGAGAACTGCTCCTATCGGCCAAGAATTCGAACTCATTGTCCAGAATGACTTGGAATTCCAACTAACCTTGCAAATGAAGGTGGAGGGCACGATGCTCAGGCAAACTAGTCAACCCGCTCCTTCTGCTAATGTACCTAAACAAAAGTCATCGGCCTTCAGCCGAGTTTTCGCATCTCCTAAGAAGAGAAAGGAGATGGAATTGAAGCAGCAGATGGAACAGCAGCAAAAAGAGAAGATGGACGCCAAGGCCAACTCCGGTCCGTGGGAAAAGTTGCGCTCTTTGATTGATCGTGAAGGCAGCTTTGCTCGTGCTTACATTTCCCTGAGTGATCACGAGAAACACGCCTTTGGTCGTCCTTACGTCGTTCAAGTTCCTTGCTTTAATGAATGGGCCACCGAGGAACCTTCAAGCTTGAAGAGCAAGAAGAGCAGCTCCTCCACTCTCGTTCAGAAAAGACCGCCTTATAAGGTTGGAAACTTGGAACTGCAGCTTTTGTATGTTCCGAAGCCCCCTGGCGCCAAAGAAGATGACATGCCCAAGAGCATGAATGCCTGTATCCGAGAAATGCGAGAGGCTGAGGCTACCGCTTCACGTATGTGGGAAGGCTTCCTGTCACAACAAGGCGGCGACTGTCCCGTGAGTATCCCCGAGAATTCAGCATAAAAGGTATAGATTATTGACAAATCTCATGCAGTACTGGAGGCGTCGATTCTTCCGGCTTCAAGGGGCCAAACTGACTGCATACCATGAAGTTACCCGTCAACCACGTGCCACAATCAATCTAGCTAAAGCTGCAAAGTTGATTGATGACAAGTCTACCCTCACCCAGAAAGAGACAACGACCAAAGGAGGCGGACGTCGCAAATCGGCATTCTCAGAAGAAGAGGAGGGTTATATGTTCGTTGAGGAAGGATTTCGTATACGATTTGCCAACGGGGAAGTTATCGACTTCTACGCAGACAGCCCCTCCGAGAAGGAAGGCTGGATGAAAGTACTTTGCGAAACTGTTGGTAAAGGCTATGCAGCTGGCCCTGGCCAAGTCAAGGCTTGGACTGAGCTTGTCTTCCGCCATGAAAAGAACTTGCAAACCAAACGCGAAGCTCTTGATCGTCTTATGGTCTCTAATGGCCCAACGAATCATGGCATGAAAGACCCTTCACTAAAGACGGAGCCTGCTATGCAAGCATCTCCCCATCCATCTCGACCCCGTCATCAACACCACCTCTCACAGCCGGAGATTCGCTCTCCCGAGGCTCGTCGAGAAAAGACACGATCCTTGATGTTTTGATGAATACCAGGCCTTGATGTGATACATCTTATAGCATCCGAATTTCTTTCTTGTTAACTATTTTGGTGGTTGCCTTGAGACCTTTTTGTCACTGTACTTACTTGCTGTTTTTTGCGTTTCTAACTCTTATTTTTTTCTCATTTTTTTTGCCGTCCGTCATTTTATTTAATGTTTCTCGTGGATGGTATCCTTACCAACGATTGCTGGCACGTTGGTTAACGTTCTCTCGAGGATTCCGAGTTTTCTTTCTGTTCTACAGCATTCACTTGCGTCTGACCGTCTTAGCAATTCTTGTTAGCAATGAGAAATGAATTTTCATCGAAATTTTTGGACACAGCAGTCAGCAAAACCTAGATATTCGAGCCTTCAAATATTGCTCTAGATTTCATTATTTAGAATATCTATATAGCGGCACCAGAATCTTATATCACACATGCATCCGAGAAATATACACGGATTTCATGGAGTTGTTGAACAATGAGCTTCAAATGTTTATCCGTTGTATCGCTTTTATTTGCAGCGCCAATCAATACAATATATTTTTAATAAATGCTATGACGCACAAAAGAAAAACGATTATGCTTCAGATTATTTTTTAATCTCAACCGCCTTCTTCGTTGGCAAATTCAGCTTCCGAATCCGAATCCACCTTTGCCATTACTTCTTCCTTGATTTCCTCATCTTTGGTCGAAGTCTCTACCTTGGTTTGAGATGCTGGTATTCCGCCCGAACTCAGGAATAGAAATGTCTCTCCTGGATAATGATCGATGTGATTGAAAAAATACCCAAACCTAAACAAGAAAAAGGGAAAAGTTAGTCAATCAATTGTTGAGGCAAGAGAAACTTTTGATGGAAGGTATCACAACGTACTGATTAGATTCTAGTTCCTCTTTGAACATGCGGTCATAAATTTCTCGCTGCTTGAATTCTTTTATTTCCTTCTCGTACTTGTCAAAGTCAATCTTTTGCTTGCCAAAATCCGTCGCGGCTCTTTTGTTGTATGTATCGAAAATCGGGTGTTCTAGAAGAAGACCCAGACCAGGTGCTTTAGGGATTGATATTCTGGTAGAACCATAGGTCTCTTGAATGAGTTTAGGATCAGCTCCGCAGCGCACGATGAGGGCGACCATAGCGACCATTTTTCTGATTTGATGCATCATGAAACTCTGTCCGTGGACTTTTAGGCTGATCCATTCTGTGCCGTTGATGATGACGGGTTCGCGGCTGGCATTGAAAGTCTTGATGACACGTTTGGCAGAAGGGTCATTCCATTCCTTTTGAATTGTGTAATTGTGAAAGTTGCGAGTGCCTATGTACTGGTCCAGGGCGTCCTGGACTCTTTGGAGACGGGCTTCTGGGATTCGATAAGCGTTTTTGGCTTTCACGTACGCAGCCTTGACGGCTTTGATGGTTTCGTATACGATTTCTCTGTGCTCTGGTGCCGGTCTTACTCTCCTGCTAAACCGCTTCTTTTCAGTTGGAGGTGCGTTCTCATCAGTTGCTGGGGCAGGGGCAGTGGCAGTCTCTGAATCTTCAGTTTTGCTTGCCGCTTCATTGGTAACCTCGGGTTCAGTCTCCGCAGCAGTGGCAGTGGCAGCCTCGACTTCTTCAGCCTTGCTTGCTGCCTCATTGACGATCTCTGGTTCTTGTTCGTCTTCAATATAGAGAGCCCTCTGTACCAGTGATCTGATTTCTTCGGGTACATTGGCCAGTATGGGTTTGACGTCTCTCTCGTCAACTTCTTTCCACCAGTCGGCGACTTCTTTTTGCCGTGCAAGATAGTTTTCCAAATCGCCATACTGTTCTGCAAGCTCGGGTAGCTTCCTGCCTAGGTACGTGCTGGGGTGGGGTGGCAGAAAGCAGTGTGTTGGGATGAGATACTCGTACATGCGGGAGTCGCAAAGCTGGTAAGCACTGAAACTCTTCGTCACCACCTCATACCCCCACATACGAATCTGGGGATTCAGATGCTCATTGACCTTCTTAACGATATCAGGGTCCTCGACAATCAGTTTCAATGACACGACATTGCCGGCAGCATGGACACCTCTGTCCGTGCGAGCACATCGGACAAGTGAAGACTTCTTGGGGTCAGCTGCGTTTGCCTTTGAAATTGCACCAGCGGCCACAAACGCCGCGAAAAGGTCGCCCTCAATCGTCTTGTCCTTGGGACTCCTGAGTCAAAAAGTTAGTACTGTGGGCAAAAAAGACGGCTGCGTATGGAGAAAAAAGGGACTTACAGTTGCATTCCGTGATAGCCAGTCCCAGAGTACCCTATCATGACTGCTACTTTCTTTTTCGGGCGTCTTTGCTCCTCTGCGATATCCTCGGCAGAGAAATGAGTAGCATATATTGGCATAGGTTCTTCTCCATCATCTAACTTGCGTTTTTTCGGGGCTTGCTCGCCATCCTTCTGGGCTGCTCGTTTCTCTGTCATTTGTTTCCTTCACTTAGTCAGAAAGCTTCACCACGGCCATAGTTGTTGAGCAAACCTACTTGTAAGCGCTCCTTCCCATATATCGGCTCTTATTTTTATTATCTCCTCTTCCTCCCATTGTGGCTCTTCAAGATATGTTTCACTGTGTTGAGAAAAGTGGTGTGAATGTAAGAGTCGCTTGTCGACGAGGGGTCTAAATGAGGCAATTGAACGAACAGGCTGGGCGCTGAAGTGTCTAGAGAAAAGCGACAGGCGTGTAGGCCACAATTTCTGCACCAGAAAGCGGCTCATAAGTCCAATTCTGGCAATTCTCGTAGCTTCCTGAGAATTGTCGCAAGAAATAATGTCGCGCGGCACAGTAAAACGTCGGAGCGAATGATAAAAAATACGGTTCCGAAAGGCTCAAAGGACTAGTCCCAGAATGGAAGGCGGTGGGGGCCGCCTCAGCCTCAGCCTTTGAAATCATCTTCGGACCTCATTTCTTTCTCTCCTCAGTTTGCAGGTGAGAGGTGACCGATCCCTGTGTCTGAAAGTCTGAAGTCTCAACTTCGGACTGCTGCAACTCCTCTGTCCTTGGTTTCTTGTCGGGTTTCCCAAGGACAAAGATGGGCATGTCATTACCACACCCCTGTTCTGCACTTCTTTGCGCCTAGGTGCATCACCCGGCTCATCTTCGTTCATTTCGCCGGACTTTCTCCGTATACGCCTGCTCGAACTTTACGCTGAGCTTCTTTCGTCCCCAGCGGCTGTTGTTACCTCGCCATTATGGATGTCGCTAGCTCCCTGATTCGGAGCGTGGTCCGCGCATTTTACGAGACTAGACAGATCTTGGTGGTCGATGCCTTGTTTATACACTCAGTGTATGATGCTTCTTGGAGTTGACCCTGGAGCAGATGATTCAAAATGCTGACATCGTCATCATTATCTTTATAGACTTCATGCAGAAGATTTAGCCCATTTACTTGGCATGCAACAAAAGGATCTACGGAAGCTCTGCGCTCGGCTGCGGGAAGACCGCCTCATCGCAGTGTACGGTCCACACTTTTATACCATGATGTGCAATGAGGAATCGCTAACATAGGCTCATGCAAATGCAGTCATACGCGAAGTGAAATTCGGGAAGGTTCGAATCGTCCGGTAAATCGCGATTATTACTACATCCCGTTACACCCAGTCATCGATGCCATCAAATTTCGTGTTCTACGGTTGACCTCTACGATCAAAGCGCAGTATACGCCAAGCGAGGACCGGAAAGAGTATATGTGTTTACAGTGCGGGGCGGAATGGACTGAGCTTGACGTGCTGAGCCTATACAGCGAGGAAGGCTTTGAATGCCAATCGTGCGGCGCTATTCTACAACCCACCGAAGATGTGAGGGGCGAAGATGGCCTTGATCGAACTGGGCACGAGAAGAACAGTAAATTGATGGCGCAATTAGACGCCATCATGACTCTTTTGAAGCAGATTGATGCAACAGACATACCGATGAACGATTTCGACACGGCCTGGGACCACAAGATTGATGTCGTTCGCAATCAACAAACGCACCCATCGAAACCTACGCTTGCTGTTGCGGCTAGACAACCGACCGCAGTTCGCGGAAATACAAGAACTGACGCTGCCGCCATCGAAATTTCCCTGCAATCATCGGCTGAAAAGAGTGCCGCGGAACAAGCCGCAGAAGCAGCCCGCAAAGCAGCCGTCGAAAAACAGAATGCTCTTCCCGTGTGGCACACGCACTCAACCGTCTCTACAACTGCAGGAAACGCCGGTCAAGTAAAGGCGGAAGCGGGAATTGACATCAAGGCCGAAATCAAGGATGAAGAGGAGCAGAAGCCCACCATTGAGGTACTCGACGACATCGCTGCCTACTATGCTGAAATCGCAAAGGCCAAGGCCGAGGAAGCATCTTCTGCAGAAGATGACTCGGAAGACGACGATGAATTCGAAGATGTTGGGGATATCTCAGGCACAGGTAGCGCTGCAGCCACCCCTGCGGCAACTGTCATGAGCGGTGGGCTTGGTCCTACAAGTGTCCCGGGCAGCTCAGCTAGTTTAAAACGAGGACTAGAATCAGAATCAGGTAGCAGCGCTCCCCAGACTGCTACAGGTACGCCCACAACCCCCGCAGACGATGGTCCTTTGGCCAAAAAGGTCAAGACGGAAGAAGCCGTCAAGGAGGAGGTATCCGACGAGGATGACGAAGAATTCGAGGATGCAATATAGAGCACTTTTCTTCATCATTTTTGAAAAGAATTATCTGGTCAGATGAAAGAAGACTTGCTAGCTAGTATTTCTTTCTTGCTACCACTGTCATATTATGCACGTATCTCCTATATCAGACGGAGGGCGGAAAAAGCTGTATTTTTAGATGATCTTATACTATAGTTAGTCGCGATCGCATGGTGCTTTCGTACTGGTCATGCTAAAAATTTAGGGGAGCCCACTTAGATTGTCAAACTCTTAAGACACATTCAATTTTTGCTTAAATGTAGTGGTGTATCAATTGATAGATTTACAGGAAATTGCTTAGAATTAAGATTTTAAGTTGCTGTACGGCCGATTCTTGAGCATACGAGCATTAAAGAAAGAGATTGCTGCAAAAACCCGTCCGTGTATTCGGGACGAATCATATAATGATTGATTCTACCTTAACAGCTCTTCAACTAACCCTAGTAAACGCACAAGAAGTTTTGAAAAATTAAAAAAAAGCATTGCAAACTAATGAACAGCACCCTACGACTTGCCTCTGAACAGAAATTCCCCGAGACCAACGCCTGCGATTCTCTTAAAAAATGGAGTGTAATAAAGAAGAAGAAAACGAGAACGCTGCAAGACCAGAAATAAGAAAGGGGCGGTGGGGATCAAATAGTTTAAGCTGGCGTTTTGATCCGTTAGAACTGGACCGCTGCAAGGAGGATAGCATTACAACGCCTTCAAAAATGCTAAAAAAAAGGGGGAGAAAAAAAAAATCATTGTATGGGTGAAGAAATCATCCCGCTCCTCCATCACATCGTAACGTCGTTATCGTCTTTTTTTTTGCCAAGGAGTCTTTCTCACACGGAAAGAAAATTTGGGACTGTTTTGTTGAAATCCTACATAGCAACTGGCTGGCTCGCTATAGCTATGGGGTTCCCATGCCAAGCTCAGAATCACTTCCCATGATCGACTGGTCTTCCCAATCTTCTGGCGAAGCAAAATCAGACACTGAAATTTACCAAACAAAGTCAGAACTAAAAGGATTTGGACATATGAAAAGGGACAGCCTTACCAGACGCCATCTCCTCTGGCATTTCTACCGACAACTGATTAATAGCGCTAAGCACAACTGTAATAGTCATGTTAGCAGACCCAAAGCCACAAGTAGGGAGTTCTAAATCAAACCTTCGGCTTGTTGGATAAAATCTGCATCATCCGGATCATCTCCGTCAAAGTATTCTTGCAAACAGTGAGTGACGACGAAATTGATTGTCTCCACAATCTTGGTCTCGATGTTATGGCCAGGGTTCACGAGATAAGTCTTTCGCAGTCGTTCCACACACGCTTGAGCAAGCTCTCGGGCAACTTGAGTGTTGAATGTGCGACCGTCTTCGTCTATCTCACTCTGTTCGTGACCGAATAGAAGCTCGCTAAGCATTTCAAAAGTTAGGTCTTTGACTGCTTTCTCAGGATAGATAAGCAGAGTAGGAGCCCAGTCCGGAACACGTGCAACAACTTTCTCAATGAACCATTGCTCATCCTTTTCGATCCGTTCGTTTCGAGAGGATATAAGTTGCGTGAAGAAGGTAATATGCTCTCGTCCCCCACTGCTGTTAATAGACTCTACTCCTTTAGCCACGTAATCAATCACGCCAACCACTTGCTGTTCATCCGGACTGTGCATGCAGAAGACAACGGCGGCCTCCAAGAATGGAGCGCAGAGTTGTGCGGGGGCCACTCTGAGGCCATCCTCCAGAACTCTGATGATGTGCTGCGACTGTTGATTCTCCGGCTCGGCCTCTAGTAGGTGTTGAAGTATGATGTGGCTTGCTGTGGGATTAACTTGATGCTGAAGAATCTTCCTAACAAAAACAAGTTCACCGGTCTTGCCATGTTCGAGGTCAAAAATGAAAGAGCTCTCGGTTTCGTTCAAAGAGTATCGACCATCCTTTATGAGACGAGGATGGTCATCAGGGGTAGGTGGCAACGTTAAGTCAATATACTTGATCAAATCGGCAAGCAAGTCCATCAATTTCCGGTGAGAAAATTTGCGTCCCCTCTCTACGAGCCGGACGTAGTTGATATAAAGCCTTCGAAGATCTTTGGAGTCTTCGCGGTCTAACCAAATTATTTCGAGGCATTTGATTAGGAATCCATTTCCCAACAAGATATCAATCTTGGGGAATTTGAACGAGGCAAGAATCGACAGAAGCTCAAAGTAATCGTCCCACGAACGGCTTGCTGTGTGAAGAATAGGGAATATATTGCTCATTGAAGCCACGATTTGTTCCCATGATTCACTATACCGAATATCCCATTTTCGTTGTTCAGTTTCGTCCATATTATTGTCCCTCGACAGGTCTTCAATCTTTGCAAGCGCCGACGCAAATATTTTCTTGGAAACAGCTCGTACCGCGGGTTGCAAGGGCTTCAAAATCAGGTTGCGCAGGCCCGTATCTCTTTCGCCAACCCACTGCATGATTCTTAATGCTCCCTTGGGGGTGTCATAAATGGCTCTGTTGAATTCAGGCCAAATCCGATCAAGCTCTGGCAACTCTCGGCTCCTCGATATCAACTGGTCCAAAGTATCCATGGCAATGAAGATTACCATCTTTTGCAGACTGGAACTGTTGGGTTTCCCTGCAGACACAAACTCACTTGATAATCGAAGGAGATAACGAACGAAGGAGGCGTGGTAAGGACTTAGAAGACAGTATGTGCGGATGAAGAGCTCATTTTCCATGGCGATGTGATTTCCAAGCTCAATAGGCAGTTCCACATGAACCGGAGTATCCTTGGAAGCGGGTTTATATATCTCTGTAGCCGAATCCATGCTTGAGACACGCTGGTAAAACAGCATATAAGCATTCCAAACTTTTCCGAAGCGTGTCTGTCCCATCGATGTCGTGTGAAGCGAATCGTTTAATCCACCAAAGCATTGCTCGGCGATTTTTGACGGATCGAATGAGCTGACATCAGCATCGTTAAATTCGACCCAAGACTTCTTCCAGTTGGCTACCGGACGTTCACGAATGTAGCTATAGTAATGACCTGACTCGGCGGTACCACTATGAACGAGAACACCAACTAATTCAAAGATATCAGGTTCAAGTTGGCTGTCAGACTCAGAAAGATATTCAACTTTGTACGGAGTCATGTCAATCTTTTCTGGAAATTGAAATTCATCATTGATTTTGCTGCGCAACATGGTGAGCATGTCAAAGTCAAAGCGCTTCAGATGAAAGATCAGGTTGTCGGGTACATCTTTCAAACAAGCCCTAAACCAACTTAGAATATCTCCAAAACGACAATAATAACAATTCGACTCACCGTTTCACCGCATCTACATGCCTTCCACAGGATGTGCACGAGTACTTGTTATCTAGCAGCATATTAGCATCGAATTACCATGTTGAAATCAGAAATACATACCTCCTTGCATAATCTCTCCTTCCACATAGGCCTGCAAACTTTCTTCCAAGTTTGCTTTCCCTTTAATGTCACATTGAATTGCTGAAAAGGGCTCAAGCCGCTCCGAAATGTGTTCGCACTCTTTCGACTTGATCTGTTGAACCAGTTGTCCACCGTAGAATGCTCTGAACCGTTTCTTGTCTTCTGGGTTCAAGATTTGCGCTTCCCACCGATCGAAAAGGAGATTGTAAAACTCATCAACGTCCATCTGGATAGTCACGTCGATGGGTTCGTTGTCATACGTGCGGATAGCCCCAACAGCGCCTTCTGGATCGACATATTTGCACCAAGTCTCTTGCATGTTTCCGAAAATCTTTTTAGTCTCTGCTAAAAGTTTCTGTGACGTTTCAGGTTCGGTCACTGAGACTTGTAGCATAAATTCTCGAAAAGGGACGTTCATGAAGAGTTGGGTGAAAAGAGAGTTGAGGTAGCAAGTGTTCGACAAGTTTTTGAGCCCTGCGTAGCCTTCGGGTGATCGGATTGCCTTCAGCCTATCCACTGCCCAAGTTGTATTGTATGTATAATCTGTGGTAATTATACATTAGTAAACCCCACGCAGCGATTTCGAATAATATGGAAGACGTACCATGAGGAATGAGATCTGACATCAGATCGACAACTTTGGAGTAGTTATCTACTTGCTTGCAGAGCAAAACAAGGATGCGATACAACTCTTCCCTAGTCTCTTCGTGCATGATGGGAATGCGCGGCGTGATGACTTCAGTGTCCGAAGGTTCTGACAAGTCAGGGAACAAATAGTTGTTGATCACACTCTCGATGAGGCCTCTGAGACTATGATGAGTATAGATGTTATGAGGGGCAGCTTTCGTCACTAACGTGGCATTCACTTGCGTATCTGTTCGCTCTGCGATCTCCAAGCACCATCGTATCAGACGTGCAAATCCCAATATCACATGATCAACTGGCTCTCGCCCAACAAACTGCGAGTAATGTTAATGGTATTTTTTCTAAGAAAGGGACAAACACGTACCTCTTGAGTCTTGTGACTCAACATAGCCCCGCTCCACTGAGAAATATATTCTGTGAATACAATATCGTACGGAGACCTCTCAGTAATTGACCGGATGACCGCAAGACCCACAGAAAAGTATTCCTGAGATTGATCTGCATACTGTACTGAAAGCTGCATGTTTTGAACAAAAGCATCCCATACAGTGGCGATGATGTCAACTACTGTAGAGCTCTCAGTGGTAAAACCATCTTCATCGGTATTTTCTGTGCCAGCTGTCTTTTTCTGAGTCTTTGAGGATCCGCAGATAACCCTGATCTTCTCCGCAATTTGACGACGGATCGAAGGTCGTTTCTCTTCCAGAAGCAGAGAGAATATGAGGGTGCCAAATTGAGTGTGTTGCTTAGCCACCTCCCAGAAGTTCTGTTGGCAGACAGAGGCCTCTATTAGCACTGAAAAGGACTGACAGATCAGCATTTGAACGTTGGCGTCCATAAAATGACTCTGGTCAAACTTCTGAGCAGCATCAATGAAGAAAAGCATTCTTTTGACCAAGGACTCTGCATTAGGTAGCGTATGATAGCCTGTCATTTTCACTGGCGGAATGTAAGCGTAAATAATCAATAAAAGACCAGTCAACGTACCGGAAAGACATAGCGAAAGACATTCAATTAAATGACATGCAAATACAAGGTTCATGTTGTTGTCAAATTCCAATGTCATGCTGGGACGAATCAAGGCACTGGTGACCACTTGGATGCTGTGGTTGATGAAGGATCCGTTAGGCTCGGCCTTTACAATTGATTATCAGCCATCAGATTTTGCAATATGTAATCCAAACTCACCTCAAGAGATTCTTCCCGCAAACACGTAGAAAGTGCCTTTACAGAATATAAGAGTTTATAGGGTTTCTCCATAGGAAAAAGCTCTTCTGCTGTATTGGTTTCAGCTCTCACGAGCTCCCGGGAACGTTCTTGAGGAGGAAATACTATGAGAAAATCGTATATTTCGCGTGCATAGTTCTCCTTAAGATCAAGAAGATCATAGAGGTCGTCAAAGTGTTTGAGGACCTCAGAATCAACCAAAGTAAGTGATTGGCGTCGTCCCGTAGCGACAAATTCAGGGGTGTCAGGGATTTTGCGGATGATCAGAAGTGCTTTGATATTGAGATCTTGCACAGTTGCACTTGGGTTGTTCAGTAAATTGATCTTTTGTCCCAAATGGATCACATTGAACTTTCGGAAACCGGTAACGCGGATCAAGCGATCAACCAGTTCCGCTGCAGTGCAAAGGCTGCCGATTTTTAGAACACGGATCTTAGAATTATTGGCGTCGTTAAAACATTGATACGAGATATCGACCGGGTCTCCATTGCCAATACGTTCCGGAAGCTCGGGCGGGGGTCCTTGTGGTGGACTGTACTGCGGCCGACACCGAAGTCCTTGAAGAAGTTGTTGTAAGAAAAGTAAAGAACGACTCAACTTCAGACCGGCGGAATGGATCTCATGTTCGTCTGCGGCAGTCACCATTGTTTTGTCATGCCCGTCTGGCGCATCGTCAAAGGATTTCAACTTTGTAGCAGCTGATTTGATTTGTTCAACGCAGCGCTCCACCAAAGAAATGTGCGTTGCTTCAGCCGCTGATGCTGGTGCCCTACGTATGAGCGGATGATCTAAGTAGACCTCAATCGCAAAATGGGTTGCTCTTCCTTCAATAGTGTTTGGAGGTGCGGTTAGTATGAACTCCCAAATCCGCTCCATACCTGGCAATGCAATAATTTCGTTCTCGCCGGTCATAGGAATAGGGTTGAAGCGAATCTCATAGTGAAATGCGTGTTCAGCAAATGAGGCAATCTCGGGAGAGTAGTTCTCGGGTGATACTTTTGGTAAATAATCATGAAGACATCGTTCTATGAAGGGGTTTTGTGTTATACAATGCTTTGTAACTCGACATAGCATTTCCCATAAATAACCCCTTGCAAGGTCTATCTTGCCTGTCATGAATAACTGATTCCAGAGAACATCACTAAGCTCCGGTGTTATCTTGTCTGGAATTTTGTCGATAATACGACCGAGAAAGTGGACACGGCATAATAGAGCGTTTTGTGAGAAGCGATCGGTGAATTCTGTAATATTGTCCCAAAAATGTGTAAACTCGGAGATGATCAGTGCCGTCAAGTCGTAGTCTGTGGCCAATTTTCGAATTTCTTGAGAATCAAAACTCATTGGAATCAGTGCATTCAAAGCTTGGATGCTTCCAGAAGCAAATTCGTTCTTCTGGCCAATGTCTTCAATGCATTGTTCATAGACATCCCTTCTATCAGGTTCGCTCATTCCAAAATGTAAGAATTGCTGTAATTGATTGCCGGCAAATCTCTGGAGCGTGACTTTGAGTTCGTCGCTAATGTCGTGACAAGAGTTTGACTCTCGTATCAAGCGTACGCACAAACGCAATGGAGTTGAATCGATGTGCGTATTCTCTGAGAAGTCACTTCGATGACGCTCTTCATACTTTTCTCTCATTGTTTTGAAAAGAAGATCACAAAACTCAATGACCCGAGAATCAAATCGACTGAGAGAAAATTCAAGGAGCTTAGAGGTCAGGTACAGGAGACCACTGGAGGAGGACGTGTGCATTGTGATGGTACGGCCAAGCAGCGACAAGACCTCACCAACGGTCCTCTGATCCTGACTATCCGTTACAGCTTTCCAGATCGTGTCGGTATCGGCATTGGTATAGGTATTCGTCACGACAAAGAAGCCGACAATATTCCCGCTGCGGCTTATCAACTGAGGATGCGAACCTACCCCGACGATATAATCGATAATACGAATGTCCCGCAAAAATTTCAAAAGATATTGCACAATCGGGTATTCAATCCCCTCTGGATTGCCCTGGATTTTCTGTCGCCAGATGCTGACAAGTTCAAGCTGCATAGATTCCACGCCCCAAACTCGTAGCTCCATACGTCCTTCCATTATGTGCCTTTTTAAGGAGCTGAACTTCCAACCATAGAAGACGATTGAAGAATACTCGTCAATCGTATTGTCGGGTAAATCAAGGGAAAGATCGTCTGCCAGTCTGGCGGCAAAAGCAGGGTCCCAATCGCAGTATATGCGAAAAGCAAGACCAATAGGGCGAGAGAGGTTCTCGCTAACGTCGGCCGTAAGCCAAGACGCTTTTTTCGAAACAGCCTGTTGATATTTTTCATTGACTGTACGGAAAAGGGGGTAAGAGTTCTTGATCGTTCGGTTGGTGATGGGAGTATCCAGCAACTCTTCATCAGCGCCATGGGTACGACGCTCATTACGGGACTCGACCAAGTTCGATGCAACGGCTAGTGCAGCAGACAAGGCTGGCGCTAGATGGGGCAGTTTGGGAAGAAGCTCGAATACCAACAACAAATACTCTGAAAGCCGTGGAAGAATATTGACGGGGGTATCAGCGACATGATCATTGATCCGCGCAATAAGGCTTGCGACTCTGGAGTGATTGATTCTGGTCAGGGCGCGAAAAAACGGAATGCTGGTTATCTGAAGAGTCCACGCCAAAGATTGCAAATAGGATCTGCTGAGGGTATCTTGGGGCTGTAAGTCTGTATCCTGGCAAACCAAGGTGAGGAAGCCTATGTCGAGTTGTAGCATGTGAACAGCAAGATTTCCGAAATCAAGGAAAAATTCCTCCAAGTACTGCCACATGCCCTGGGATTGATTCGTTTGGAAACTGACAGCTCTACGCAGCAATCCTTCAATTAACGTAGGCAATTCTTCCCAAAATTCTCGGTCTTCCTGGATGGAATCCAGCGTAAGTTGTGATAAATTGTCGGCACACAAAGACAGCCATTGTTTGACAGCACTGAAAAGCATCATATCCTGAGGATGGCCTATTTTATCGTGAGCACTTTTTGAGAATCATTCTTGCAACTATGCACAAAGAGGGGCTTGCTTACCTTTCTCAATCATGTTCACAGTCTCCTCAAGAGACTCTTTCAAGTCTGGATTTCCACGTAATTTTGGGAACTGATCGGCCAGTGAAAATGGTTCGTGTATCTGAACTGCATCTGCTGTATTCTGCTCGCGGAGAGCTTCCCCCAACGGGCGCCATTGTGATGTATTCGGATCCTGATCCATGTCCTCCAAATCAGCCACCTCAATCTCGGGGCTTTGTGCAGGCGACGATGTGATTGAAATAGCGGTGGAAGAATGGGCACCAGCCATGGCAGTATCTTCGATGGGTGTTGTTGGAACATTTGCGATTTCTGGCTGTGTCTCGTGTTCTCGGTCGGGGAGCTTGTTTGTTGATGGTGAAATTTGGGTGGAAGCCATAGCTTGAGAGGGCGATTTCATGTTAATTGTGACACGGCTCGATGGACGCTGCAGAGACGGACGCTCGTTGCGGTCTGGGGTCTTGGGGGACGCGGCTTGAGGGATAGGCGATGCTCTTCCGGTCGACATTGCCTCACCAGAAACTGTGCTGCGGTCAAGGCGAGGACGCTTCCTTGTGCTTTCTGATTCTGCGCCTTCCAGATATTCGCTGTGCATTCGCGTTGAATCTTCCGGTGATACAGCACCAGGCGGGGTGCTGGTGCTGGAGCTGTCTAGCGGGGTACCTGCCATGACATTTTTTCCCTCTCTTCGTCAGATCATTTGAGAGAAGTCACAAAGCAAGCTAGTCAGCCCAACGACACAAACGAAAAGGGAGAGGGCGGAGGGGAGAAGCCGGTGGCGTTGGGAGGTTGAGGGCCAGCCTTGGTTGCTGCAGCTGCTGCCTTGCGGATTTTTGAGTTAGCCGCGGAAGCTACAGCTGAGGAACTGAGGAAAAGAAACTGCAAAAGGCAGGTAAAAAAGAGCAGGTTTGAAAAGACACCCAAGCGAGGCCTGGACTCCAAAATGTATGGCGAAGGGAAGGATGAAGGAATGAACGAAGAGTAAAGGCGAGAGAGAGTCAGGTTTGGTGAGGAGAGTTTGGCGTCATGGTGTTCAGAAAGCTCTCCGCGGTAACGTGCGGGTAAGATACGCGTAAAATACCGGGTTTCACCAGCCAACGGGCACGGATATGTCATTTATTAAGAACTAGATAAGTAAATGCTAACTACGATGAGTATTATCGGTATCTTTGCAACAAAAATATTTTTTATCAATCATATACATGCTAAATATTAAGAGTAGGGTGCATATCTTCGCAACCGGAACGCGTTTAAGGTTAGATAATTGCAATGGGCTTCTTGTTTTCACGTTTGTTTGTGTTCGTCTAAAACTACGCTTACGAGAATTGGCAAATATAACACTATTGCTTGATCCCAGAATAACGGGATAATCTTCTGCGTCTCAGCCTCATTTGAAAGTATAAGCCGGCCGGACTGCTCATTCATTGCAGGAATGTAAACGACGCGTATAGAGTGGTCAAGGTGGAAACAAGTATAAGCCGAGACAAAGAGATGGCCAAATAAACAATGGTCACGAGATCTCTAACCCATAAAGTAAGTACGAGAGTGCATCGTGTTTTGCATAAAGCAGGAAGTATAACATACTTTCAAGGCAGTTGTTATATGGTGGGCCACTTCGTGGGATGAGGCTTATTAAGATACTGAATTTATATAAGTAATATCCAAAGCTCGATTCAATTGAGATGGTTTCGTTTCTTATGTGTCAATTGATATTTAGGTTTAATAAAAATTGTTAATTTATTTAGTTCTTTTGAGTTAAAATGTTCTATAAGTCTACTTGTATGTAATGAAATTGGTAATTGTTTTAGACAGGCTTTTATCTAGGTATATGAAAATAGAGCAACTATGTTAAGTCGCGTTTTACGTACAAAATGTACTGGGCGATTCGTGATGTTGGTAGCAGCAATCTCCATTCCAACATTGAAGACCCATATCAGGCATACCAGAAGTGATCATTATGATACAGAAGATCTCGACCGTTGCCAGCGAAGATACTGATTGCCTATCTTGATCCTTGAAAGCAAGACCAATCAAGAGAGTACATGCCTGAGATATATTCTCTGACGATATAAGCAAAGAAAAACTTGAAATATTTGAGCATTGTCAAAGATGCGTCGTCCTTCTTCAATAGCGTTAAGAATGGAGGGAAAGTCGTTGTCTGTCAGATTAATATCCGATGCATCCTTGGTAACATCAGCATCGTTCTGACCCATAGCAATGCCAATTTCTGCGTGTTTCAAACGACGAGAACCATACACCCTATCTCCTGACATTGCCACAACGTGGTTCACGACAGCGTAGTGCATTAATCATTCGAACTGTGGTCCGCGGAGCACACCGAGCAATTACTAGGGACAATGTGGGCAGAGTGTCAATTTAATTCTCAGTCAGGCGGTCAAAGTCGCTGACAGTCATCACATATGTATCGCAACGTCTTCTGTGACACAACAAAGGTCAACAGGAAGTATTAAAACCTGCTGAGCTATGGTCTTCGCGGTTCCAACATAGTCTCCTGTCACTATGTACACTAAAATGCCAGCTTCGTGGCAAATGTCAATTGACATCTTGGTCTCTGGCCGAGGAGGAATCTAGATATCAATTCGACCTAAAAAGCATACATCTTTCTCGGCCTCACTTTGACTGGGATCTAGATTATCGAATGATTTTTTCTTTGGGGCAAAATACTTACTACCAAAGGCAAGAACCCTCAACTCAAGTTGAGCAAGTGATTCCATGTTTTAAAGAATGAACTGACGATGAACTCCTGTCAGTAATACCGGCTCCGTGCTTTTCTCCCAGATGATCATGATACATGCGTCAAGAGCACATGCTACTGAACCTTTGGGAAAGACAGAGATAAATTCTTCCCTTCTAGCGGATTCTTCAAACGATCTTCAAACGATCTTCAAACGATCACCAGGGCCAATGTCTTCCTTGAAAGTAGTTTCGGCTATCTTGTGAACAGGAAATGATCTTCAGTTAAGAACATTTCAACGGATTCGGGATATGCAGCCTCAACTAGTGTGAGATAAAAAAAAAGCCGTAGGTTAGCACAAATATCAACAGGAGACAAAGGGAGCTCACATCAGATCTGCCGGCACCGTGTTACCAGTTTTTAACTCCACCTATCCGTTAGAGCGATATCGGCAAATGAGACGACTTTTTTCTGCCCATTTCTCGACACAGAACCAGTTGGCGAAGTTAACAAATGCAAAGACTGCATAGTATTTTCTGCAGCATATTCTTAGACGAAACCAACGAAGATATCAAGCGTGACAACGGCCGCGATCACTCCACCTTCTATCCAAGATTGAATACCAACAATGCCTGCCAATGGCCATAATTAACACTTTTACATTCAAAAAACTTGGATCAGATGAAGAATTCTCATTTAAGAATATGCTTTTGATGTCACAAAAAATGGGGCGCTTAACTAGCATCGTTGCGTTAGCTATTTAACGCGAGAAAATCTTGGCAGTTGATACGCCTTCGCCTTCGTCCAAAGAAATTACTCGAAATTGAGAAATTCACTGGGAATTTTAGTGGGCGTCGACAATATTTGTGAACATTCCGTCAAGACTGCCATGAATTTTGCAATTTCAACTTTAATTAATAATTTCTCACTCATTTTTCAATAATTTAATAAAAAAATTCAGGGTATAGAATACATAATAAATCAATTATATGTCAATCAACCTATATTCATAAAACTTGATATTTGAGGCTCATTTATAGGCGTCGACATTGTTTGCGAAAACTGCGCCAAGAGCGACATACAAATACAGAATGAAGGCGGACGTTGCCAAGTTTCTTGGCAAATGCTTCCGCCGCATAAAATGTATATAGAGTGGCGGAAATCCGCCATCCGTATTTGGACGAAATCAATGTTTGGATCAATGCCGCTTTTCTGCGGGAGACAGCTATAGAGTAGGTAGAAGTTAGTCCAATAATCTCTTTTACATTGAGCCGGTTGTGAGTCAACTAGAGAAGGGCCAAAGGCTAAAGGAGCTAAGAGATAAAGATTATTAAAGTGCTCCAGTCAATGTTTGTAGATGATGACCAATGACTGGAGCTATTCGATCTTCTTTGTCCCTTACGGACACGCTACCATACGCGATCTAGCAAGCGCAGCCCTCGCATTGCCTCGTGACCATCCTGTGCCTCGCTATATCATACTGCCAGAACGACGTCGGAAGATGCCGCTGCTACGATAGGCCCACGCACGCGTTATGAGGGCATCGGGTGATAGGCCTCCTTCACTGATTAGGGCCAACCCGCCGGCCCGAGACCCGTGTAGGGCGGGTCTCAGGGTTGGTCTCTCGGGCCCGAGTCGGTACAAGCCTCAAGGAGCCCGACCCAGAATCGGATATAACCCCACCGGTTTACTCCAGTAAGGTGATTCATGTGTGACCTTCGCCATGCGCTTGATCGTACGTAGTCACTTCTACTGTCGCTTCCACAAATAGTGGTTCTACTCTTTATTAGTAGTAATAACAATGTGTGATTAAGTTATATGCACAGTAATAACTGCCTTGGACAGCCGAGGCCGAGCTGCGGCCTCAGAATATTGCTTTGACCCGAACGTGACAATAACATTGAAGTATAAAGAAGATCGTGTGAGGATGTGTTGTGAAAAGCAACATTGATGCAACATTGAAGCGGATTTCTGGTGCAGAGCTATAAGTCACTATAGAATCAAACTGATTACAACTCTCGAGGACAAGTCCCTGCGCCATGATTCCATGGCTTAATCTAGGGTTTCTGCCCTGTGCATCGTGTGAGCCTGGTGTGGTCTTGAGGCTGTGCCAGTGGCATGACCTGCAGGATACACTGCTCCTCACAGCTCATTCTCGGCATCATTTTGCGTCCAAAGTATTGAAAAAGTCAGCTCTTGGCACAGACTTATTACAAGATAACAAGACTAATTGTAGACATGACTAACTTCAAATTTATTCAAGTTTTTAGCACCAGAGATTCATATTTTATTTACACATTATTGCTTTACTATACTAGTAATTCTCACATAATGTGCTGTATCGTAGAAACAGACTAGTTCTTAGTTTATCAACCAAGCCTGGTCTCGCTTGCATTCCATGCTTTTGACGGGCATCTCCGTACGAGAAGTGTACAAGACAGATGCACATGTGCTGAATCGATTGACTGTCATTGAATGAACAAGATCTAGTTTGCGCGGCCTTGGCACTTGGCGGTCATGCCAAGAAGCGAGAAAAGGTCTTGGCACCTGGCGGGAAGCGCCAAGAGCTTGGCACTCGAGCCATGTGGCATGGCATGCGCATGGATCCATGAATCCACTATCCCAACTCCTCAAATGAAAGCACATATTGAGAACACGGGATTCTGTGATGAGACCCTTTCGCTTAGGGATTAATATGATAAGTGATAGTAGCATGGTGAGGGACACCCGCACCAATTTCTTTTTTAAAAAAGGCGCCAACCACGTAGTTTGCTGTTGTTTTGGAAAGGCCGGGGCTTCTTAGTGCAATCGTGTTTGTGTACTGGATTGTTCGAGAACAACATAATTTCTAGACCAAGAAGTCCCGCGGCAGAAAATAGTATGCAGCTATGGTGGTAACTGCCGACAGAATACTTATATACGCAAATCGAACGACGGTATAGCGGAGTTACTGAGGATTTATGTAGTAAATAGCTCTATTAGTAGAAGATTGCATAGTAAGATGCTCGAAGCTTGGGTCAGAATAGAATTGAATAACAAGTAGCTCGATTGTTAGGAAAACGTATTGAATAATGCTCGGAGGCGTTCAGGCAGGCCTCAAAGGCATAACTATAGAAAACCGATGGTCTGAAAGGCACAAAGAATCAAGTCTTAAAACCTTTTTCTTGATATTAGGAAAATTAAATACACTTAGAATTTACTAAGAAACATAATAACAAGCTAAACTCCAAGAAAACTAGCTGTGTCCGGACTCCGGAGCCCTATGTGGGTGTTCGTATCACACCACAATATTAATTAATCTGGGTCTGACTCGACAAGTGCCTTTCAATGACTAAATGAATGTCATCAGTTAACCGAAGGCGAATTTTCTTCTAAAAATATAAGAAACCCCTGTCTTCCGGCCGCATATCATGTACCGCTCTTGTCTTGTCATAGAAACTCCAAGTTCTGATTCAATTCAGCCAGGGAAGAAATTTTGCAGGGCTCACCTAGAAACTCTTTCCGAAAAGCAAACAATATGGCCGTCTATCACGACCTTGACTGGCTATTCGCCATCGGTACTATTTTCTTCATGCTCTCCGTTTGGGGTATCGGTGCCAATGTAGGTTGATCCATACTACAAGCCTCAAATACACGTCAAGTGCTAATCCCTTCCCTATGGCATAGGACGTAGCCAATTCCTACGCCACCTCAGTCAGCTCCAGGTCCCTGACGTTGATCCAAGCTGGTATACTCGCAACAATCACTGAATTCATTGGAGCTATTGCCCTTGGGCAGCAAGTCACCTCGACTATTCGCAGCGGTGTCTTTTCTATTGACCGATTCTTGGACTCGCCCGGAGTGTTGATCATGGCCATGGTGGTCGCTGAAGTTGGTGTGTTGATTTTGATCTTTTCTTCGTAACCCTCCTACAACAGATCTTACTGAGGCTCTTGAAACATGAAATAGGTTCTTCCATCTGGCTTACCGTTTGCACGTACCTTGGATTCCCCGTGTCCACAACTCAATCCATCGTTGGTGCACTTATTGGAGTTGCGATTGCATCCGATCTCCCTGTTCACTGGGGGTGGTCATCTCAGAGCGTTTCGCAAATTGCTGCGTCATGGGGTATTGCTCCCATCATCTCGGCTGCCTTTGGTGCCATCATCTTCACTAGCATCCGGCTGTTGGTTCACTCGCGTGAGGACCCAATGAAATGGGCGTTGCGCGTGCTTCCTTTCTATTATGCCCTTACCGCCGGTATTCTGACATTGTTCATTGTTGTCAGTGGTGGCCACGGGATTCCTAAATTGGAAGATTTGGGTGCAGGAAAGGCTTGTGGCATTATCATCGGCGTCTTTGCCGGTGTTTGGGCCATCAGCGCCCTGTTCTTCGTCCCCTACTACTGGCGCAGGTATGTCGCTTCCACCGTTTCTTTGATCGAACTATGCTAATTGACAACAGCTTGGTTAAAGAAGACCGCCGTCTGCGCTTCTGGCATATTCCTATGGGTCCTCTTCTCTGGCGGGATAATTACACTTTGTATTTCCCTGGGAATCCCGACCTCGGCATTGTGCCCAACTACTACGCAAGCGATCTCAAAGAAGCTAATGAGAAGGGTGAGACTGACACCATTCACTCCGGCACCGAGGGACAACAGTCTACCCTTGCGAGCCCCGAAATCGAGCCCTTGAAGGATGATCAGAGTAATGTGAAGCAACCAGCTGAAAACGTCGATGCGCGAATTGCAGGGGAGCGCCAGAAAGAGCTCCAAGCTTTGGACTCTTTGCCCTGGGCTCACCCCAAGCGAATCCTTGCTACTCTCAAGCTTGTTTTTACCTATGGTATTACTCGGGATGTCATTCATCATCAGTCAAAGGGCCTCGATCATATCCATCAACGTGCCCCTGTTTTTGACAACAAGGTTGAGCATCTTTGGACCACTGCTCAAGTTTGCTCTGCCATGGTATGCTGCTATTCGTTTCATCATTTGGAGACACTTTTTAATATAATAACTAGATCATGTCTATATCCCATGGCGCGAACGATGTCTCCAACGCTATTGGCCCATTCACCACCGAGTACATGACCTGGCACTCTGGCGTGACATCCACCAAAACCGACACCCCGACATGGATTAAGGCCGTTGGTGGCCTCGGACTTGGTTTTGGTAATTTCTCTCCTCTCCCCTCCAACATCCACGTCCACAAATTGTGTGCTAATAATGCCAATAGGTTTCTGGACTTTCGGATACCATATCATGCGCAATCTCGGTAACCGCATTACGAAGCACTCCCCTACTCGTGGGTACAGCATGGAACTCGCAGCTGCAATCACTGTGTTGCTTGCATCCCGCCTCGGTCTCCCCGTTTCAACCACCCAGTGTATTACCGGTGCTGTGATCGGCGTTGCTTTGGTCAATATGGATCTAAAGAGTATCAACTGGAAACAGCTTGGCAAGATTGCTATTGGGTGGGTCTTGACTCTGCCATGTGCCGGTTTGATCAGTGGCATCATTATGGGTATGGCACTCAATGTCCCCCAGTGGGGACGTTAAATCCCTGGAAGTTGGTGAAGACTGCTACATGTACTCATTTTCAGACATGGGCTGAGTGGATTTGGGACAAAATTGGAGGCTTAGGCTTAGTATACTTGTATTTTTTGTGTATCTAGGTTGTGTTATTAATTTTGGATACAGTAATGCAACAGGCTTAGATCAGAAGTAAATTACATATCTACTGCAATCCATTTCGCAGCTTGGGATACTTAGTTCTTGAAAACCAGAATAGGGTCCCTTTTACCAGAGGACAACTATCGGTACGACTCTCTTCCTCCATCTGGAGGCGTCAGAGGGGCGGCAGGACTGATTGCTCCGAGAAGAACTCGGGGTGATCTCTCAACCCAGCTTCTTTCTTGTGGCTGCTACTGTTAAGTCAGGAGCTCTTTCTCCAAGTACATACAACTGATCCGAAAAACGCGCCAAGTCCCAATGACAATAACTATCACGTCACCATTCATCCCGATTATAGATCCGAAAAAACCAAGTGAGCACCTGGATACATGCTTCCTGCCTCAAGGAATTTAGTGTATCTCTCCGACACCAATTGAGAGTTGGACGACAAAGCACTTTGCGTCAAGAATTCCTACTATTACACTTGCAGCGTAGAATTTCTCTTTTTTTTTTTGTTAAAGAAAAAATTCTTCCCCGTTGTTAACTACTATGTACAATGGCCCACTTTTCGAAACTTCTTCATTTGTAGACAGTCAAACATGGTCACTCTATGTAGGCAGTATTCACCATTGGTAAGGTTGCAATCGTTCCAAAAGATATAAATCAGGAATTTGAATTCAACTTGTCTGCCACCGAGCGCTTAATTATAGGCACAAATTTAGAAATGGAGTCCACATATTCAACCTCCACATAGTCAAACCTTGCATGGGTGGCGTTCGCTGTCCCGTTCTTGCACCAAGTTTTGCATAAATATTCCACTTATTCTGCAGAGAGTAACAAAGTATAAGACAAGGGGTACGTAGTATGGTGTGACATCTTCATGTGTCCGATATATGAGAATATGATCAAGGCGGGAACATGCCATGCCTGCATTCTTTGCAGGCTGAAAAATAGGTACGTCGTATCTTTGATAAAGCTTTACTACAACCTCAAAATACGTATGTACCAGTTTTATCACGTAGTACTCCCAGCCTCCTTATAGTGATTGTGTTACCCACCTAAAAGTATGCTTAAGATGACATCCGAGTTTGCTGATCATGGCGGCTCTTTTGAGAATAAACTTTCTCACCCTCCATTATGTCTACTTTATTCTCATGTGCGCGATGAGCAGCATCATACTATACACAACGTCAACGCAGATCGATAGAATAGGCTATGTCGACGCATTGTTCATGAGCATCAGTGCCATGACTGGAACCGGGTTAAATGTGGTACAGCTTGGCCCCATTCATGGTCATGGTATATAGCCAACACTTATATATCGATGAAAGCTAGATCTATCGACCCTAAATGTCTTCCAGCAGGGCACGCTTTTTTTGCTTTTACTTTTGGGACATGCTATTCCTATCTCCGGCGTTGCCCTTTTGTTTCGCAGACGGATGATTCGTTCTGCTCTTAACAACGCAAGGGGTGATGTGGGAGAGCAATGCGCGAATAACACATCAATCTTAGAGGTACAGATTGCACATCCGTCTGAGGGAAAGTTTGATGATATTTCTATCAATGAGGCGGACAAGCATGTTTACCACAGTTTCACTCATAAAAATACAGTGGAAGTGAACGAAATCGTAGTGGGACACTTGGGCCAAGGTGATCCTACTTCATGGTTAGATCATGACTCGATCTCCTTCCTTGAATCGAAACCAGATCATGGGAAGAATCAGGTGGCTGTTTCCGTGACGGTTTTAGGAGATAAAAACACACCTTGCAACACCATAACATATCCTTCCGGCTCTGTGATAAGATTGAAGAACTTTGTGCAATTTGTCCAGAAGTACTTTTGGTCAAGAAACTTAGTCGACTGTGATCAGCCAAGCCTTGCGCAATACAGGGCAATCTCACTCTTGTCTGTCTATGTTATTTTTTATTTCACCATATTCCTTTTCCTTGGTATCGTGAGCGTCGGATATTGGTTGGAAGTGAATCGCCCAGATGTCGCACGTGAAGAGGGAATCTCCCCGTTCTGGGCTGGCGCTTTTCTTGCGACATCTGCATTTGCGAACTGTGGCATGTCTCTGAACAGTACAAATATGGTTCCATTCCAAAGAGAGTAAGTGAGATGATATATGCAAATGCTCTTCGAAAAACTTGCTTACTGATCACTTGCTGAAAGGTCTTCGCTGCTCCTTCTTCTCGGTGTTATAATTCTCGCTGGAAAGTCGCTCTACCCCTGTCTATTACGGTTTACAATCTGGGCCACGAGAAAAATGTTGCCGAGTGAAGGGGCATGGGGTCTATGGCGACAGGCTCTCGACTTTACGCTTGTCTATTCTCAAAGCGTAAGTCTATCTCGAATCTGTTGTTTTGAAAGCGAATCAAAATAACAATCCCCCTAGGTATATATGTATTTATTTCCGACTTGGCAAACCTGGTTCTTGTTCGGGGCGGTCTTGGTTCTCAACAGCATCTCATGGGTTGCCTTTGAGCTGTTGTCCTTGACAGCGAATGCCGAAATAGAGGAGCTCCCCAGTGAAGACCGAATCTTGGACGGGCTCTTTCAGGCTTTATGTTTGTTTCACTCCAAGCAATCTTGATGAAGTATATCTAATCCACCAGTGTAGCCGTACGAGGTGGTGGATTCTGTGTCGTGGCTCTCGATATGCTGCCGCAGGGGCTACTTGTCCTGTATCGTATGTGTTTCCCCGGACCGTTACCCCGTCTAGCTGACTGATTGATGGGAACTTTATTTAGTCTTGATGATGGTGAGATTTCAGGCGCCCCCAAATTGGGACATAGGGTAGCTAATAAGCACTTTTTCAGTACATTTCGACTTTCCCGGTGTCAGCAGCCATCTGGTGTTTACTCTCACTTATCCTTTTTTTTGGTAAATCCTGTCTGATCTCTGTTAGTAATGAAGGCATAATCCGAACCCAAACACCGGAATTGGATCACCAAGGCGAAGAATTGGCTATACAACACCAAGCAAAACTCACAAATCCCTCCAGACTTGATCGCTGCCGCTTCGTATACCAACAAGTTCGCTCTCAACTGGGCCATGATATCTGGTGGCTTGCTCTGGTGGTTTTCATCATAACGAATGTGGAGGCTGACCACTACAGACTTAATCCGCAGGCATTTTCCACCTTCAACATCCTTTTTGAGGTTGTGTCCGCATATAGCTGCGTTGGTGTGAGCATCGGTTATCCTAACAAGGCTTATTCTTTCTGCGGCGAGTGGCACACGGCCAGCAAGCTTCTATTGGCGGTAGTTTCATTACACGGGAGACACCGCGGTTTACCTGTTGTGCTCGACATTGGCGTATAACCCTGTGATTCTCGCGGCTGGAGCAAGAAGGTAACGCAGCAACAAAACAAGGATGGAGATTTAGAATGAGCGAGGTGTGTAGTTGTTGCATCTGAAACAGACGCCATCCCGTTATCAAGTCTTACTTCACAATTCTATCTTCATAAGTAAAAGAGTAGTAATTGTACCACAATTCAATTTTTTGATGAGCATTAATATTATATAGATATGATCAAAATTTGGATCACAAAACTGATGATTACATACTATGTAAATTGGCTGCAAACGTGTTCAACTGCAATTATCAGTGTTGCATTCTCATAGTACTACAAAAATAGGACATTTTTCTTAAAAAAATAAATACGCCTGTTAGTTATACGCAATACAAATATCTAAAGCAACCCATTGATGTATAGCAATAACCACATCGCCATGGATAGGACATTTATTGAGAAGTGTGTATTTTAATCACATTGAAAAATCGCCTTTGCACTAATTAGGCAGTCATCGTAATTACAATTCCTGAAAATACGCATCATTACTCGAACAGAAGAGCGTAAGTATGAATTAAGTTAGCGGGTGGCCAGAGCTCCGAGCTTTCTTTGTCCGCGACTAAGCAACTTCAAGACCGCGGAACCTCATCCATAGCAAGAGAACCTTGCTGAGATGGCATCCACTGCTGTCCTGGTGGAACTCCTTTTTGAAATGCTGGGTTTCGAATCTTGAACCATCAAATCTCGCAGGACTTCCGTCTCTTCGCAATACTCGCCTCCGTCGCCCAACACCCAACCTCGGCCCCTCCATCCGCAGCAATCAAATAAAAATGTCTCCAACAACAGCGTCAGCATCGCCAGACCCCTTCTCTGAACCAGCCGAGAATCCGGACTCGATAAATGGCTCTACACATGAGACCTACACTGCATGGCGCCCTCCCACCGCTCCCCTTCATACCGTCCACAACCCAACCGCCGAACTCCCCTCGCCGTTCAATCCATCCCTCCTCCCCGGCGGAAAGACAGCATTATCTGGCATATCCATACGAGCATTCTTCCTCGGAATCGGCCTCGGAATCTTCTCCATCCTCTCAGTCTTGCTGGCATGGCAGCAGATGCCGCTCTGGCGGGTGTCGTTCTTCATCTCTTCGCTCTGCGTCTTCCATTTCCTCGAGTTCTGGGTCACGGCGCAGTACAACACTCGCAATGCAGACGTGTCTGCCTTTCTGCTGGGCTCCAACGGTGCAGCGTACAATATTGCGCATGGCTCTGCCATTGTCGAGTGCTTGATCTCTCACTGGCTTGCGCCTCATGGCTATTTCTTCGACCCTGATTCATCAAGGATCCCCACAATAATCGTGCTCACAGGTACAATACTGATGGTAACTGGGCAAACGGTGCGCACTCTAGCCATGGCAACCGCGGCAGGGAACTTCAACCATATCGTGCAAACGGAACGCGACACACACCACCAGCTGGTTACAAGCGGAATATACAGTCTGCTGAGACATCCGAGTTACTTTGGCTTCTTCTGGTGGGGTTTGGGGACCCAGCTGGTGCTCCAGAATGTCGTCTGCTTCGTTGGTTTTACGGTTGTCTTGTGGCGCTTTTTCCAGTCGAGAATTCGGCGTAAGTTTTTTTCTAGCCCTTTTTCGTCCAATTTGGAGACATCATTGCTGATAAAAAGTTGTATTGCAGGCGAGGAGAAACATCTTGTTGCTTTTTTCCAGAATCATTATGTTGAGTATAGAAAGAAGACTCCAGTTGGGATTCCGTTGATAGCGTGATGAGGTATCATTCTTTCTTTTTTCCATGTTAATATTTTTCAATCAAATCCACTTTATCATCTGTAAATGGTTTATCTTGTTTTCGTCAAGCCTCGTAATAATTATACAGCTGGGTAATCTACCATCAACTTCAAGCCAACCCTCATCATATATACTATATATCAAGACTGAGAAACCGTCATAACTTGCTCTCACGAGCCCCCTCAACCACCGCCCCGCTCATAAGCGGTTCTTCCGAGACAGGCTGGTCACCATAAAGTAAAAGCTCCCTTCCGCCTCGCGTGCACCACCAAGTGACACAGAAATTGGCGCGATCGACATCCATTTCGCCTCCACTCAGCACGTCCCAGAAGCGTTCGATGCAGGTTGCGCGGATCTCCTGCGGTTCTTCAACAGTGTTACTATTGATGAGGCGTGCTGTCAGCGGGAGGAATTCCTCGAGATCTTCAACTCGGAGAAAAGGGAGAGAGTCGATTATGGCGAGGACGATGCCTGATCTTTCGGAGTGTGAAGGAGGGGTCTCCATAGCATTTTCTTCCGGGGACTGTGTAGATGGTGGCAGAATTGTGGATGATGCTTGGAGTGCACGTTCATGAGCAAGCTCTATTAAAGTAGGTGCTAAGAGAGGCTGGCTGCTGGCTAATGGAGAAGGGGGTGCTGCTATTCGCACGACAGATCTGAATGCAAGCCGGAATTGGCGAACGGAGAGGTTTTGTGGGTATACCTGTATAACAACTTGTCAGCCACATACTAGAAAGACAATAGTCGGTTCAAATGTGAACTTACCGTGAATAGATTATCGACGTAAAAGGGCAGATGTTTGGCAGTAACATCGGCATTCTGTGGAGCTGAAAAGACAGCGAGCACCACGCTGTGTGCCGCTTCAAAAATCTCCAATAAATGATTATTGCCTCCAGCTGCCAAGTAAGGCGTAGCAGCTGATATGACAAGTTCTTCGTTTGTTTGCGGAGGAAGAGTGAGCGCAAAGTGTTCAGCTGTATTCAAAAAGAACAGATCGAGACAACGTTCTAATGGGTGATCTGGAATATGGCCCAGCTCAATGGGTTTGATGGTTCGCAAAAAGTTCTCGGCCAGATCTGGATATTGTGTAAGGATATCGATAGCGACGAGATTGACGAAAGAGTATTGTGAAGAGGAGTTTTGTCCCGCGCGTGAGGTGATAAAGTAAAGATTACGGAGAATATGTAATGATTGCACTGCAATAAATGGTGCCACTGTGATTGTGAGCTGAGATTTCAAAATTCTAAGAAATTGACACCTACCACTGCCAGCAGCGAGCACGCGGTCATTTAGCATTCTACCAAGAACCGCTCGTAGAATTATGACTATTGAAAACATGGATGATCGAAGCAGACGCCAAAGATCTGGAATGGTCGACTTTAGTGACTCTGCATCGAGGAACTCGGCCTCCTCTGATGGATCCACTTCTGACAGCTTGTTCTGGCGCCATTGAGCCAGTAAAGTTCGCGCAAAATCGTTGATTAAGTTCATACCATCAGAAACAGTATTTGGATTTGTAGCATTCTCCATGGAATGTGCAATGAGTCGCGAGAGCGGTCCCAGCGATGCGACCAAAGGCCGCGATACAATGTTTTTGACGTGTTGATAAGTCATCGACTCCGGCGACCACCCAAATTTTTTGGTGTTTCCTTCAACGATATCACGATCAGCCGTGCCCACAAAGTAAGCCTTGTCGAGACCTTCACTTGAAGAAAATGTCGAGTTGAGCATCAACGGCAGCAAGCGGTCGTAATCAATGCGACTGCGATTCTGGTCGGACAACAATTCAAAAGTATAGTTCAGTACCATTGTAATGCAGCATCCAGCAATTCCATCTAGATGAGCCTCCTCCTGAAGCGCAAGCTGCGCAGCTTGGGCAAGCGCGGACTCCAGCTTGTATCGAAGATTACGCGGTAGCCCTTGTCTGTTTTGCCCCTCAAACCCAAGCAAAACGCCAGCCAGAAGAATGAGATGGCGCCACCGCGGCGATTTATCATCTGCCCCATCTACAACGGCCTTGAGCCATGCTTCTCGATCCAAGCCGCGTCGGGCGTAGGGGGCGCGTGGTTCCTCGGCGGCTTCGTTTTGTATGATGCCGATGGCAGCTGTATTGAACACGCTCAGGATCCGTCGGCAGGTGTGCAAGTCAATAGGATGGTCCCATATCGCCGGTGACGCCAGAATTTGCGAGGAAAGCAGCGTCACGTTCAAGGGATTTGTCAGTGCTGCGAGGAAGCTGGTTGCGGTCGGTAGCAACCTAGGCGCGATACGTCAGTGTATTCAAAGCACGAAGATACAGAAAGAAAAACTCACGCATATGCATCTTCCGGCGTGGAAGCGGTTTGTAGCGACCGCAGCAATGTTGCCAGCGAGCGTTCAGTCGCCATGGCGAATTTTCCCAGTCTGTCATGCAATGTCTAGGGAGAGAAGTTGCAACTGACTGTTGGAGGTCGACTGCTTCTCCGCAACCGAGGTAAATGGCAGGTGGGCCGGCCGGCAAACGGTGCAAACAGAGTGACAGCGCGCGTCTCTCTAGCGGCTCCACCTTGCGTGCATCAATCAGATCGGACATCGACAACAAGTTTACAACGAGCCTGGCGATGAGCATAACGCTTTTCATTACGCCTGAGCTTCCATCTGCGTGATATATTGGAACTCACGGTCGCCATGAGTACTGGGGCTCCCTTGGACTACTCCGTCCCGCCATTCCCTTCTCTTCGTGTCCCAGTCCTCGGTGTCACCGATAGCCAAAACTATCTCTACCACTCTACTGACATATGGCGTTTTACACTCTCCTGGACTTTGATTCTGCACGGCGGAACTCATTTTATCGTTGCATTATTTGCACTTGCTATTCAATGGAAAAATTGGCGAACCATGTGGGCGGTGCCCGTCGTGTATCTAGTGGTATCTGGCCTGGAAGCATTGCTCGCAGGTAGTTTGGTTGGATTGATGTTGGTTACCGTTTTTTCAATTCTGTGTCTATAAGTGATACTGACATCCTTCGTTTAGTCTCGGCTGGGTGTATGAAGCAGGCAATTTTGCCATGACTACATGGGTGCCTTTAATCTGGGCTATTATCAATGTCTTGGTTGTCATCGTTTCGAGCTTTCCAATGCAAAGCGCCATTTAAACTGTGCAATGGTCCGACATCAGTTCATGAAAATAATTCCGTTCCACTAGTAAGGGAGCACCTATTCGATACATTGCAAGCTGCTAATTATGTCAAGTTTTATAGTGAGCAGAAAATAGTCTTCAACCGGGCTTTCCTTGCATTGAAAATGAAATGACATCTGAAAAAGTGTGCAATGCCGCTATGAATTCCAATATACCTTTCGTTTTACATGCTAGCTGATCATCACTAACGCCCCCGCCTAGGAAAAAAGTCCGCACTATGGTACATGTCGCCAAAACAAGTTGATTAAAAGGAAATTCTCTGATTTCGTTGCCGCCCGCATCAACATTAACTCCTATTCCAGGCGCTTGGGTTGGCAAAATTGGCAGGAAGCTCAACTCCTTGAGCCAGTAATTGCTTTTGCAATGCTGCAAGATTGAGATTCGGGTTAAGATTAGGTGGCGGCACCGGAGGGGGTGTGGCCGTGGCTTGGGGACCGAAACCGAAGCCTGGCAGGCCTGGGTTTTGTGGTGATTGCGGTAGCCCATAGTTGCCATGTGCAACCGGAGGCAGCGATGATCCTCCTAGCAATGAAGCCAGTTGATTTGCGCCAAGAGCCATATTAGGCTGAGGAGGCGGTTGAGCGTTGCCGATGCCTGGAAGAAGTGAAGGCGGACCACCGTCTGATGAGATCTCTGGCAGCCCTTGAATACCAGGAAGAGTCGGGGCCATAGCCTTCTGGTCAACGAGACCATCTGCCTCATCTTCAAGTTCTTGTTCTTCCTCCTCTCGCATTTGCTTCTTCTGAAATCCCCGGTTCCATGTTCCTTGCGCTTCAGCAGCCTCCTCTCCAATATGGAAACGATCTTTCATGTATGAAGTCTCTCCGGGTCGAGCTCGGGACCAGAAGCGGGCGAAATTATCCTTTGAACCAGAGGCCAATATGTGTCCCATCGGGTGCCAGTGAAGAGACCAAATTGTCGAGCCGTGAGCGTATTGGATGCGATGGGCAGGATAGACCACCTGCGGTGGGGTGTTGAGCGGGTCATTGCTATCGTATGGCGCAATGGTAGGAACTTGACCGGGGGGCTGATTGGGCTCATCCAGCAAGTAATGATATAATGAACCATCTTCGCTCCCGGTTGATATTAACGAGCTATGAATTGGGTGCCACGTTAACGAAGATACTGGCTTGTCGTGCCCTCTGAGAATACATATGTCGCGCATCATTCGAAGATCGAATACCCTGGCCGTAGAATCTCGCGATGAAGTAGCCAATAGATTTTGATTGACTCTAGAGAATCTCGTCGTAGTCACAGTGTTTTTATGACTGTGGAGAGTAGTCAGGCATCGACCGGTGCGAGGGTCCCAAAATTTGACTTGGTGGTCCTTGGAGCCGGAAACCAGGAGGCCTTTGGTTGGATGCCAGTCGCAGGACTTGACATCCCAGTTATGACCAGTGAGAACGGTATCACAGGCACGAGCAGTAAAATCGAAAATCTTGAGTGTTGTATCATCCGAAGCCGATAGGAACTTCGTATCGCTGGGACCCCACGCCAAGTCTCGCACGGCATCGTGGTGGGCATCATCGACTGTTTCGACGTTGTTGAAGTTGGGTCGCCAGTACTTGACATCTCCCTTTTGACCGCCGGAAATAAGCCAGTCGTGGCTATGCGACCAGGCAGCAGAGGTGACACCAGCCTGATATTGGTCGTAATGGGCCTGATACCGCCGCGATTAGCAAGCTTCCTTTTGTACGCATCTTGGTTCAACCTACGTCCATCACCGTCTCGAAATTAAAAGCCGTTCCATTCCAGAGCATGAACTCTCCGGTATGTCCACCGGTGAGAAGTCGTCGCCCTTCTGGAGTCCACCTCACGACGGTAATTGGTTTCTTTGATTTTCCGATTGATTGATGCAGATGTCGCACGGGAATCGAATCGGCAGGCGAGTGTACTCGGGCTAATGGAGGCAGCACCTGTAGATGCGTTTGTTAATAAATTGTTGCCCATAGTATATGAGCAGATCACCTACATCCACTGCATAGCTTGCGCTTGGCCTTTCGACCTCCATGCGATGAGTTCCTTTGTATCTCGGTCGCCGTGTCCGCATCCACTGAACCATTGACGAGCCATAATCCGTCACCGGCCCTGGATACCGCGGTCAGATTCGCAAACACTATATCGTGTAAACAGATGGATACTCACTAGGCCTGCGAGGGCCCACGTTGCCCTCGTATGGTCGCGACGGCCGTCCGCCATAGGAACCGTCGCCGCCAGACTCGTCGTAGGCGGCCATCAGGGTGCTTTGTAATCACAATTCCTTGCCTGTGAGCCCGCTCATGCGCGCGTACTGTGGCCAGGCCTGTCGTCCGATAAAAAAACCAGGATTTTAGAGCGAGAACGAGGTGTTTTGCATGGGGAGAAAAGCCACAAAGCGCGGCGAAGGAGCGACAGAGCTGCTTCCGCGTTGGCAGAACGGGGCCGACTGGGCGGTGTGATTGGGCGCCGCAGCTGCACGGCACGGGCAGATAAACGGTATACGTAGTAGGAATACTAAATAATACGTAGTGAACTTAGCTCGAGCTCAGCAGTCGACAAGATCCAGACCAGACCCCTCTCCCCCTCCTCCTCTTGCTCCCTGTTCCCCTTTGTCGCTTACCCCGCCATGGGCCTCGTCGTCCTTGACACACGCTTTCCGACCATATCGCTGCAGTTTTGTTAGAATTGGCTGGCGACGGCCTGATTGAACCCAGTACTGAGTGCCATGTGCTAGTTACCCTCGTTCGCTGATGTCGTCAGTGCCTCCGATGCAATCTACCTCCCGCCGAAGCGACTCTCCGACCTAAAGCCATATTGTTACGATAAAACTCTTGCGTTTGAAACATCAAGCAGCTCGATCGACTCTCTGCCCTACGTCTTTTGGCCCGGCTGTCTCTCCCTTTGCGCCATGGCGATTGTCACAGAGGCAACTGTCAGCACGGGCGTCGATGTGCCTGCGCTAGACAGCAAAGGCCCTACTTCGTCCAAAATTACGGACTCATCGACTGAGCCTACAGCGACTGCACCCAAAAAGAACGCGAGGAGTAAATACCGCCATATTGCGGCGTATCATTCAGAGTCGCGCAACTCGTGTCTCAGCAGAGACTCCACATGGAATCCGAGCTTCATCGGGTTCCGCAACTTGATGGTCATAGTTTTGAGTGAGTTGGCCGGATGCTTGAATTATGCCTTATACTGAATGAAATTTCTCTCTGGCAGTTGTGATGAATCTTCGACTAGTTGTTGAGAATTTTATGAAGGTGAGTCGTCACCTGTACTCTCGCCTGTATTACACAAGTCCTCAGGTTCTAACAATTCTTCACAGTATGGCGTCCTCATCTGTATTAAATGTCACGACTTTCGAAAAACCGATGTAATACTTGGATCTATGCTGTTTGCTCTCGTCCCGTGCCATCTTTTTGTGGCGTACATAATCGAGCTTGCTGCTGCAGAGCAGGCCAGGGGCGCAGTGGGTCGTACTAAAAAGAAGGACGACGTCGCTGCGGAGACAGAGAAAGAACAAAAGGCGTTCCAATCGACCTGGCGTCTCATTGCTTTAGCGCATACGATCAATGCCACTCTCTGTCTCGTTGTGACCAATTTTGTCGTGTACTATTATGTCCACCACCCTGGCATCGGTACAATTTGCGAGCTGCACGCCATTATCGTGTGGCTAAAGAACTGCTCTTACGCCTTCACCAACCGTGATCTTCGACATGCAATGCTCCACCCGTCAGCGCATTCGAAAATCCCGGATCTATATTCCTCATGTCCATACCCGCAAAACATCACAGTTGGAAATCTGACCTATTTTTGGCTGGCACCTACTTTGGTTTACCAACCTGTTTATCCCCGAACTCCTCGTATCCGATGGGGATTTGTGGGGAAACGCCTTGTCGAGTTTGTAGTATTGTCGGTCTTTATTTGGCTCACATCAGCGCAGTATGCTGCCCCTGTGCTGCAAAATTCTCTCGACAAAATTGCCGTGTTGGATTTTACATCTATCGTTGAGCGAATCATGAAGCTTTCGACTATTTCGTTGATTATCTGGCTGGCGGGCTTCTTCGCCCTCTTCCAGGCACTCCTGAATGCATTGGCAGAAGTAATGCGTTTTGGTGACCGCGAGTTTTACTCGGATTGGTGGAACAGTTGGAGTCTCGGCATGTACTGGCGGTCTTGGAATAAGCCAGTGTACCTGTTCATGAAGAGACATATCTTTTCTCCGCTGGTCGGGAGAGGCTGGAGCCCTCTTGCGGCTAGCATTATGGTGTTCTTGTTCTCTGCCGTCCTTCATGAACTGCTAGTAGGCGTACCTACTCACAATTTAATCGGTAAGCATGTATATCATGCCTGAAATGTGTCACCGCGCTAACTAGACTAGGGGTGGCCTTTGCCGGGATGATGCTACAGCTCCCACTGATCACCGTCACCTTGCCCTTGGAGAAGATGGACGATCCGACAACTAGAATATTTGGAAACACTGTGTTCTGGGTGAGCTTCTGTCTAGTCGGGCAACCACTCGGTGCTTTACTGTACTTTTTCGCCTGGCAGGCCAAATACGGCAGTGTTAGTAAGATGGGAGCGTAGATATGGCTCTGTTTATAGCAGATTTATACCAGCCAGCTGGAATGCTATCTGACTCTAGTATTATACTCATGAGACACGGGACTTTTTCATGCTTTTATCCTGCATTTTTCATTGTAGTGCTGGTCCTTGAGAAGCTAACTGCCTAATTGGGTTAGCTGGTCGCGTCATAAGAGCAGGGGTCGTATGGTAAGTGCGTGACTGTTGGCTGTTGGTCCAAATTTCATAGTTACACCATCTGCATTCTTCCCTCTCCCTCTCTATCCACGAGAAGGAAGGCCATCGAAGGCCATGGCAACTGTCAGACGGAGACAAATTGCACCTTGCCCGTCGTATAACCACGGCCTCGGCACTGCGGACGGACGAAATGTTGCTCCACCCGCCGAACCAAAAGGCAGCAGCCAGGCCACGAGTCAATGCTTCTACAAAACACCCACTTTCGCTGCTCAAAGCCCGAAGAACAACCTCTTCACATCTTTCACTGACACCAATCACTGAAATATTCAAACAATCTACAGCTATGGCTACCATTACTATCCCGGAAAACTATGGGTAAGCTTGTCAAGGAGTCGCGACCTCTCTGGAGCTCCGCGAGTACCCGCGACGACATACAACAACATGAACGTCTGATCTGTCCTTACTGACTCAATTTCTGTATAGCCTTGCCATCGGCGTCGCTCTCGGCGCCATCCCTCTCCTCTCCTTTTTCCAGGGAATTGTCGTGGGCCGCCTTCGCAAGCCCGCTGGCGTTCCTTATCCGCACCATTACGCCACCCTCGAGCAATGCAAGGCCAATGTACGTCTCCATTAAACCAGAAACCCCCCCCCAGAAAATGCACACGCGCACTTACACAATAATTCTCTTGTCACAGCCCAAGGCCGAGCAATTCAATTGCGCCCAGCGCGCTCACGGTAACCTGATGGAAAACATGTCGCAGACGATGCTCTACATCCTCGTGGCCGGTTTGAAGTATCCGCAGGCGTCTGCTGCTATTGGAAGTGCCTGGGTTCTTTCGCGTATTGTCTATACCTACGGATACGTCTACTCGAGCAAGGCTCGTGGAGCTGGACGTCTTTATGGGTCAACATTTTGGCTTTGCCAGGCTGTTCTTTGCGGCATGACGGTCTTTGGAGTTGGTCGGGAATTGTTGAGCTTTTAGAGATTGGCCGAGAGGGAAATATGGAAAGATATGTCGATCGAGTTTACAAGTAATGTAGAATAATAACATCACTACTCAATGAAGGAATTCTGGCTCGTTATGAGCAGCTCAAGAGAGCCGGGCCTTATCGGACGCGATAAGCTGTCCCGCATCAACTTTTTTTCTGCGTGCGGGCACTCCACCTGCAGTTGACAACCCCAACCACACTCGACCTCCCTGTCAATTCGATTCTTAGACCGAATCCTAGGTATAAAGTATTTCAGGGAAGAACTCAGATTCCGTGGAGTTCTGAGAAAACCACAGTTCATCAACCAATCTTCTCTTGATCCTCCCCCGCGACTGCCCCTCGATTTCGCATCATGTCTTCCTCATCACGACAGACGTATAGCGCACGCGCAAAGAACCACCCAAATCAGCTCGTTCGCAAACTGTTCGAGGTCGCTGAAGCCAAAAAGACTAACGTGACCGTCTCTGCCGATGTCACGACTACAAAGGAGCTTCTTGATCTCGCGGATCGTACGTTTGCAATTCAACTGGCTTGTATTCGAAGTTAACCATTACCAGGACTCGGACCACACATTGCCGTGATCAAAACCCACATCGACATTCTATCCGACTTTAGCGAAGAGACTACAAAGGGCCTTGCGCAGCTGGCCGAGAAGCACAAATTTCTCATCTTCGAAGACCGCAAATTCATCGATATTGGCAACACTGTTCAGAAACAGTACCACGGCGGCGTGCTACGGATATCCGAATGGGCGCACATCATAAACTGCAGTATCTTGCCCGGCGAAGGTATTGTGCAGGCTCTGGCACAGACCGCGGCCGCAGAGGACTTCCCCTATGGCCGCGAGCGTGGACTGCTCATTCTGGCTGAGATGACTTCGAAGGGCTCGCTGGCGACGGGTGCCTACACAACTAGGTCTGTGGACTATGCGCGCCGCTATAAAGAATTCGTCATGGGGTTTGTGTGCAACAGGTCGTTGACGGATGAGCCGTCTACCGAGACGACGAAAAGCGACGATGAGGACTTTGTGGTCTTCACCACCGGGGTCAATCTGTCTTCTTCAGGCGACAAACTCGGCCAGCAATACCAGACACCGCAGTCGGCCGTGGCTCGAGGCGCGGATTTCATCATTGCTGGACGGGGCATCTATGCTGCGCCGGATCCGGTCGAAGCGGCCAAACAATATCAGAAGCAAGGATGGGAGGCCTATCTTGCCAGGGTTGGCTCGCAGTAGTATAGTCAGCCGTATTATATTTACATAGTAAAAAGGGCTTTGCGACTTTAAGGTAGTATTCGATGTTTAAATCAATTGATTCTAGTCAGAGAATCTTATTTATGAGTCGTACTTCAGCCTTGAGCCAAAGCAGGGAACAATGAAACTGACTAGAATGCAACAATAATCCTAAGGCTTAGAACCGACTTCAAATATTAAGGACCACAGATAACGTAAAATCGAGCAATCGCATGGCCGTAGCACTGTATAGTATAGACAATTATAACAAGACGAGAAAGTGGAGCCCGCCAATAGCGGAGAAGTGGAGCCGCTGCTATCGTGTTGGAGCCCACCTTCCCTTTTCGTCGATGATCTTCTTTCTCCTCTCTTCGTTGTTTATTTCGAGGTTTCTTCTCCTCTCGAATCTCTCCACCAGTCCTATCTCCTTTATCTTGTGGCGGTCCTAAGCGCCGACTGTTGAGCGATTGTGTGATGGCATTGAAGAGACATACGCGGATTTCAATCGGCTTGCCGTCTGCTTGCTTTCGATAAGCCTGACCGGTTGCGCACTTGATTATACTACAGCATTAGCGTCCTCCGATACTGATACCGACGAGAGTCGTACAGCAGAGCAGGCAGCTATTGAATCAACTACTCCTCAGCCACCGCTCGTACTACGCTTTGCGCTATCTCTTATCTGTGCGGGGAACATGGAAGGGATCGGCATAGTATAACAGCACGTCGCATCCGCCGTCACGTCACGTCATGTCGCCATGCGAAGTTTCTTCATCCCAACATCTTCAGTCAGAAAAAAAAGAGAACACTGGCAGTGACAAGACAACAAGATGTCGACAATCGACGATAAAATCGACCCGCCCGACGCGGTGGATGTAGAGAAGGAGGGCTCGCCGACTCCCGCCAAACACGTCGACTCGCGGATCGTGAAACATTCACACGATGTCGACGAGGCTATGAAGGCCTTTGAGGGGATGGAAGGACAATTAGTCAATATTGATGAAGCGACCAATCGGCGGCTGCTGAAGATCGTTGACTGGCATATGATGCCGTTGATGTGCATCGTCTATGGCATGAATTATCTAGACAGTAAGGGAAAATGTGGACGGTGAAAGTGCTGTGACTAACGCGATAGAAAGAAACGACCATATCATATGCTAGTGTCATGGGCCTGAAAACCGACTTGAATCTTGTTGGCGACAACTATCAATGGCTAGGTAGCATGTTCTACTTCGGTATGTTCTGTACTGCCTCTGCTTGGGAACGCTATCTAATTCTCTAGGCTACTTGGGATGGGAGTTCCCAACCACCCAGCTCCTTCAGCGCATGCCGTTGGGAAAGTACTCGGCAATTTGTATCATTTTGTGGGGGTTTATTCTATGTTGCTTCGCCGCAGTGTCGAATTTCGGCGGAGCAGTAGCAATTCGATTCTTCTTGGGCATCTTCGAGGCTGCAGTTACTCCGGGGTTTGCTTTGTTAACTTCCCAAGTATGGTCATATACCTGGTGTTATATTTCCCTGCTAACAGGTCGCAGTGGTGGACTAAGAAAGAGCAAGGACAACGCACGGGTATTTGGTTTAGTTTCAACGGGGTTGGGCAAATCATCGGCGGACTGATAGCCTATGGCATTGCAGTCGGAACGCGTGAGCACGGCTCTTCAATTGAGCCATGGAAGATCATATTTTTGGCAACTGGCTTGTTCACAATATGCATTGGATTCTACTTTCTCTACCTGATTCCGGACAACCAGCTGAATGCGAGATGGCTGTCCCCAGAAGATCGAATTCTTGCCGTCGAACGGGTACGGGTCAACCAACAGGGGATCGGAAATAAGCACTTTAAGCTTTATCAATTCAAAGAGGCTCTTTTGGACCCGATGGTCTGGGGTTTTGTGTTTTACGCCTTGTTGGCAGATATTCCAAATGGCGGCATCACCAACTTCTTTAGCCAACTGGTGCGTATGCCCTTTTTCTTATTCCTTTCTAAGTGGTTTTATTACTCACCCATACAGATCGTCAGCTTCGGTTACAGTGAAGAGCAGAGTCTTCTCTACGGCATTCCAGGTGGAGGCGTGGAGGTAGTCGCATTGATTTTGAATGGTTTTCTCGGAGACTACTTCGGCCAGCGACTGATATGCAGTATGGGAGGCTTGGTCTGCGCAATAGTCGGCATGGTCCTCATTGTTGCTCTGCCTCTATCCAACAAGGTTGGTAGATTAATAGGCTACTACATGACGCAAGGAAGCCCGACTCCGTTTGTTGCAATTTTATCGCTTATCTCAACAAATGTGGCCGGGTACACCAAGAAAACCACGGTTGCAGCACTTTACCTGATTGCGTACTGCGTGGGAAATATCATCGGTATGAACATGATGAAACAAATGGTAATTGTTGTCAAACTAACAAAAGTTCAGGACCCCAAGTTTTCCGTCCGAGCGATGCACCACGCTATGTCCCTGCTGAGATCACCATTATCGTGTGCTATGGCGTATGTCTGATCGATCTCGGATTTTTATGGTGGTGGTACAACCGTCAGAACAATAAGAAGGCAAAGACTCGAGCAGGCGCAGATTATGTAAAATTGGAAAATCAAGAGTAAGTTATGCACTTTGATAGGACAAGTAAGGAATAGCTATACTAATGACCCGCAGATGGCTTGACTTGACAGACAGGGAGAATCACGAGTTTGTGTATTCTCTGTAGTGGGTTTTTGATGGCTGTTCTTTATCTTCTTTCATATAGTCAAAATATCATCAATCTATATACATTTTTCATCAATCTATTTACATTTTTCATCAAACCTGCGCGATTAGTTTGGAGAAATCTTCCCGATCAATAATTCTTGGCCGCTTCTTCACGGGCGGTGGCTTCTTTCTGGGCTAGTTCTTTCAGGGCGGCGATGGCAGCTTCTTTCTGAGCGGCATTCTCGGCTTCATCCTTTTCGGTCCCACGATCACCAGAGTCAACGACACCGGTATCAGCGGCGCCAGTCTCGAATAACTTTGGGATAGGGTATCCCAAAGTTAAGGTTTCGGCGCCAGTTACTGCATTCTCGTTGTTTCCGGTCTCGGTGTCATTGTTCTTTTTGTGCTTTCAAATGTTTGTAGTAGAAAATTCGAATCCTAAGCAGCTAGTGGGCAAATACTGCGTGTAGGTAAAGAGTGAATAACCTGGCCGTCTCTAACTCCACACAATATGGCACCTTCGCCGCCATGTACCTTTTTTCCAACCGGATCTTCAAGTCTTCTAAGGCTTGATAGATGATGCTGCCGCGGTTATATTCGTATTCGTTGAACAGCCATGCTGCTGGTGTGTTGTTGTTAGTAGTCATGGCCTTGAAGTTTCTGACCTTGAGATTGTGTTCATCTAAGGCTCGGGAGAAAACGTCACAAGCATGGAGGGGAAGAACCATGTACTCGGAGAGTTTCTGCTCGTGCCCTGATACAGTACGAGTTTTTGTGAAAGCGTCTGTATCCTGATGTGTTCTCATGAGAGCTGACGGGATGTTCCCCTCTCCAGGGTGGTAATCTAGAAGACACCGTTTGACTCTCATAGTCTCGGTGTGTAAAGTACCAAAAAGCCAGAAAGATAAGAAAACGGGTCTGAGATAGCATTGGGAAGTAGTCGTTCCATAGATTCTGCCGTGGCTGAGTGGGAGCACTGGAGTTCGGTGTCCTCCCTGGAATGAGCACCTTCGTATTGTCACTTGACAATACTCTCACTTGAATCAATGTCCGTTAAGCGGACCCTTGGCCACTAGCTGTCACAGTCGCGACAGTCTTTACATTGCTGTAGCTCGGCGGCGTCATGATTGAACGTGAATCAGAGACAGACATTATATGTTCCCAGTCGCCTAACCGTGGAAAGAATGTTTTTCTCCGTGGACAGAACAAAGGAGTGAGTTGGTACTGATCAGCCAATAGTATCCAGGCGTGAGCTATGTACCGGGCATAGAAACCCCAAGTGTCGACCTCGCCCATTTTCACAGCTTCGTCAGCCCAGATGATGAGCGGACGTGCGTTTGCATAAAAAGCCGTCTCGTTCATGGCACTGGCACCAGCCGTAGTATGCTGAAGGACACGCAACACAGGAGCAGCAGCAGGGGCATCGTTGGCAGGAACATTGACAGCTGTGAACTGAGGCGGACGGAAGAAAGACCTAGGCTGAGCAGGAGACAAAGTACTTGCAAGACGCTGACCAGTAGTCACCACATCAGAGGCAGCACGCGTCTTCGAAGCAAGAACACACGCCTGCTCCATAGCAGCTTGGACTTCTCGTCAACCAAAGCATCACGAATTGCCTTGGACCGACGTTCGTCCTCAGCACGGCGCTTGTCTGCCTCAGCTAAAATGACTTAGCACATGAAAACCCGTTGGAACCAACCACGGCACCAAAAAGGATACAAGACTTACTTGGTGGACGCGATGGGGTACTCTCGCGAGAAGAGACTGGGTGAGAAGGAGGGGTTCGCAAGTCCCACTGAGTGTTGTGAGGATCACATTAGTCTCCTCGATGATATAATCACGGAGTGAGCGGAGTTCCTTTCGGAAGGTTGATTAGATCGTCATCAGAAGTTCTCATCGACTCTCTCTTTTCAATTATGGTCTTGAACGTGAGCTGTCCCGAGCGATATATATTCTTGTCGAGATAAATCGTACTGACAATGACTCCAGAGTACTTGAGTCTTTGTAGCTCGGGGGGAAATCAAACAGGCCGACGTGTTCACAGCGCTTATAGGAGTGACCCAGCAGAACAGCCCGCCGTAACTCGGTGACTTTGTTGGATTCTGCGGGTTGCGTCAATATCACAGACAATTCTTGGCCGTTCAACTCAGGAGCACTCAAGCAGTCTGCCTCGATTGGACGAATAGCCTTGCTTGGTGACGCGTGAGAGAAACTTGTCAGGGAAAGAACGAGGAGAGTATTCTTCATCAGCGAAGGCGTGGATGGTAAGGGAGGACTAGCCACATTTCGATTTCCTTTCCTTTCGTGCCGTTGGCTTCTGATATCTGTTTGAACCTCTTGGACTTCTTTAATTTTTTCCGCCTGAAGAGTCAGGTTCTAATGCGAATCTAACGGATTTCTTAGCTCTCTCTTATTAACGGCGGTCGTGTGAAAATCATTGTAAACTGTGGTGGAGCACCGTGTCATGGTGTGGACTGAGAAAAATATCTCTACCATTCACATGATTTCCCGGCTTATAAATTGCCTCAGAGTTCTTGTGTCCTTGTGTCAGTGTCTCCAAGACCTGTGGCCAGATCCATCTTTCACCGCAAAAATGGTAATACTGTGAGATCGTATGGTACTCAATCAGGGTCTCTCTAGACTCGTTCGAGCTCGACGTAGAGCGCGCGTTTAACATCTTAAGGTTCACAATTCCATTTCTCGCGGATTATGGCGGCGAACTTAGTCCAACTAGACGTGGGTGACTCCAAAAGAAACAATCCGTCAATGACTATGTGCTGGATCATGCGCATATGCCTTGGGGCTATACAGTCGGTCAAAGCTGTGAGAACGTCATCTTGACAACCGCCCTTGGTGTACGCGACGTAAAAGCGCTGTCGATGAGGTTGGTTAGATGTGAAACGTCTTTGCTCCAGTGCACCTCGGTGGATATGGCGAGAGAAATTTTTATCTCCACTGCAACGAAGCGTATCCCATAGATTGAGTACTTTGCTGCCATGTCGAGACAAAACTTTGACTGCCATGAATACCGGGGATAGCGAACGTACTCTCGGAATAGAATATCTCGTCGCGACTTCATACATGTAATTGCTGGTCAATAAGATCGGCTATGGTGAGGTGAAACAAGTGCAGGAGGTGGAATTGGCATTTCGAAAAAAAAGGCCACGACTGCCACAACACGCGAAATCATGGTTCACGCACCGGGATCGGCTTGGAGGACCCCGGGAGCAAATTTATTGCACCGACAAAATCCTTGCAGTCACAGGCCAGGTCCAACCACACTCTAGAAGCCCATGGGGAACCATTTTTGTAGTTCGGGAGGCGTATGAATGGATCGAAATGAGACACTTGCGAATTCATTGTAGCAAATGCGAGAAGAAATTGATGACAAGAGGTTCTGGATGGTGGAAAAATACTAGCAAAATCTTCGCTAGCTTTTCCCACGAAGACATGCTACCAACTTCTAAAAGCACCAAGGTTACCTGGGAGAACTATTGGAAGATGTTGTTCATCCTAAGCCGGAAGTAGTTTCACAATATCGAGAAGGGCAAATTGTTGAACAAAGACCGACACATGTACTTTTCAGCGCTGGAGCATCCGTGGGTGAGTTTGTCTCCTTCGTGTCGTAAAACATGCTTGTCCAATGTTTGCTTCCTGTCGAGCCTGAGTTCACAGATGTCACAAATGAACTTTTTGACTGTTGCAAAATCTTCCACATGTCACTTTTGCCCTCACAAGTCAACGCAATCGACTATCGCAGACTTGGAGTAGAAGTGGAACACGGTTTTGGGAGTATTTCTTACATCTGTTAAACACGTCGTCCAGGCGCTCCACCTTCGCGTGCTCATACAGAATGCTGTCCTCGCGTTATGGTGGCTTTTTCGTTTGCCTCGAGCTGTATCTCCTGTCGGAGGCGTTTACGTTGGTGTTGGATCCCTTCCGGGGAGGTCTGGAGTGTGGTCTTTCCCGTGTGGGCTGGGGTCTTAATCGAATTGGAATGGAAGGGGTTATCTTCATGTCTCTGTTGGCTGCGGACTTGTTCACCGGAAGTATGACCTCTCCCGCTCCGCTATTCTTACAGTCTGCCAATCACGATATTGATTTGCGCCTCCGTCTCGTCTCCTCCTAAATAAGACTCTATATAAGAGAAGAGCGTCGGCTCGCTCTAATGACAGTGGCCAACAAGTGCGTCGCTGATGGTTCCAAGGTCCCGGAGGGATACCGCGGCAGGAAAAGCTTGAGCGCTGGGTTGGCGAGGTTAAGGAAGAGGTATCGAAATTTGATCTCTGTCGTTTGGTTGGTTCTTTCCGATTGCCCATCTATTTGCGGATGGTAGGCCGTAGAATAGAGAAGATCTGTTTTCAATTCCCTGAATATTGCTGTCCAGACATCTGCGGTGAATTTTTTGTCCCGGTCTGATATGATCCTGGAGGGGATTCCCAGTTGTTGGTGGGTTGCTTCGTCACGAGTACCTTTTCCCAGTCGGCTGCCCTCCATGTCGTCTTTCCTGGGATGAAGAGTTTTGCTTTGCTGAATTTGCACATGGGGATGGGGAGGGAAACGAATACGGAATGAGATCACGGTGGGCATTTGAGAGCTCATTCCAAGTGTCTGCACCATTTGCTTCCAGATTCTCGTTCTCTTTCTTGCCACTGACTAACCAATGGTGCACAGCTTTGTCGGACCCATTGGAATCGTGTAACCCCTCGATGCAGTTATGTGGATCGTCCTGTCATTTTAGGATGCTGATCCTAGGACTGGAATCGCACCTTTGCTCAAGCACTTAGGCACGTCGGAGAAATTGTCCCCGCGGCGACTGGATTTTTTCGTTGTGAGGATAACTCATGTGCTGGATCCTTCCATCTCGACGGAAAGCCAAGGGAAGCACCCAGTATAGGGGATCTTGCCTCATAAGCTGTTGGGCTAGGCTGTAGGATGCACTCTATTTAGGTTGGCCTTCCTCTCGTGCGCGTTAGTTATGATGTTCATACATCTTCGATTCTTCCCCGAAGATTGCATCAAGCCCATGATAAGCGTTGTCGGTGATGGTGCTTCAATCACGTATTGGCGAACATGACGTACATTTCGGGACCGTTTTGGGAGATAACCGGGTGCATCCAGACTAGAATGGCGTTTCTGATGTCATCGAGCTCGGCTCTGATGACAGGTACGTCGAGATACTACATGTAAATATTGTTAGCATTACTTTAGGTGCATGTATAGGATGTGGATACTTACTGTCACTTCAACGACGTCTGTTGAGTACAGGTAAGTCTCCGCGGATATCATCTTGAAACCCGTCGAATTCCCAAAGAAATGTTTGATAGTGACTGGATTTGAAATTGTTCTTTGAAAGATGATCCAAAAAGAGTAGAATAGACCAAGAGAGCCTAATGAATTGGAGAGTTTCACTTAGAATTGACTCTCTTTCCTAGCGAGAAACTGGGCGGACCCATTTCACCATTCTTAGCCCGTTTTCTAGTTGGGAAAAGTCACCACTCATTCAACAGTGAAGAAATTTCATGGACGCCGGCTCGATGTGTGAAGCTCACTATATCGAGAACTGAGTGGGAGAAAAAACAAGACGAAGACAATTTCCGAAGCTCTGTTATAGAGTCTCCAGGGTCATAACCTGCTGTGGGTTTCAAGGTAGCGGTTATTCAGGAGGTTTTAGTTCATCTACTATTGTAGATGAACCAGCCGTGTGATGTATAGATGCAAATACTTGAAAAGAGAGAAAGGTCTGTTGATGTTGAGAAGGATGGGAGGGGGAATGAGGGATTAAGTACCCAAGTCGGCGTGGAGAGACGGTACCTCTTAGGGCTATACCGGCACAGGGACAAAGAAGCCGTAAAGCGGTCTCTCAACCATTCTTTTTATATGTTTCGATAATGATAATGATAAAGAAATTGACCTGATTTCCATATTGAGGATGCGGAATATTAACGGAGTCAATTCCGACTCTCTTCCGCGTCTCGGTGTCACTGAGATGGCGGCCTTGAGCGAATTCAACGAATACCATTTTTGGATCCCGCTATCAACCAACATCCTCTTCTGCCCCTCCATTTCTTTTTTATTTGTTTCAAGTAGTTGCTATATACATGAGACATGCGATACTGAGAGTGTCAAGTCTGATATTCCATTCCCAGACGACCGACTTTCTGGTGGATCCACTTTTATTTTTCAGTAATCAATACGTAGACGAGGAATCTTCCCTTTCCTTAAAGGTCCATCTAGAATCCTCAGCGTTTGACTGCATATTCAGCCGGCGCAGTAGACTACCTCAAAACGAATCCGATTCCGCTCCTACCACATTCAGAGTCAGGACCTGAAACAGGACCATATCTTGAAAGCGGCCGACCGGAGCTCCATCGCCATGAAACCACAATTGATCGATAATCAAATACATCCCGCATCACAATGGGCGAGATAGGAGAGCTCTCAAGAGCGATGAAAGAGCAGCGAAAGGAGCGAAAGGCACAGAAGCAGCAACGGCCACACCGCCGATGCTGGGACTGGATAATCACATCGGGCAATTGTCACTATGCTCGAGATCGTTCAGCCTTTATGATATACCGTCACGTGGGACGAAAATTTCCAAACGACAGACCTTCTGCACATGTAGATGGCAGGGAAGCCACTTTAGTCGCTGGCGTGGGAACTGTAGTACTGCGAGTCCGATCCAGCCCAAAGGAAGGATCGCCGACACGTGTTCTTGTTCTGGAAGATGTTTTGCATGTTCCACACGCTCTCTGCAATGGGTTTACCCCTTTACTCTATCATGAGATTTTTGGTGGGTCTTTGTCGTTTGGTCCTCTCCCATCGACTGATAACCGAGGTCGACCTCTCTGGTATGGTGAAGATTTCCGTGGAGCGAAGCGGCTGGTTTTAGACGGAAACCCACAGGGAGTAACATATTTCGATGGGGAAATTCATAATACTACCATGAATATTAAAAAAGAGACTTGGGATACCATTTTACGCGCTTGAGGATGAAAGTGGCCTGTGAAAGCGGGCGGTATACATTGAGTGTGAATAGTCGTACCGACTAACCGTCCGGTCAAAAAGACTTGCCCCCTTCTTTGGCAGAATTACTGTATTTGTCGATTCTCCACTGACACTTGGATACATCTATATCAGCCTGTACTTAGTAAGCCTACTTATTTGGGTATTTCCCCTGTGTAAAAAATGTTTTTTTTTTCTGCGTGGTTTTACTGCGGACTCTAGCCCTAACTCTGTCGCCGGGCTGATTATCTCCCGCAGCTGGCGTAAGCATCATTTGATTACAATTGCGGTACAATTTTGGACCGGAACTTCGAAAGAGCAGGGATTGCTATACAGTCCAAATAACTATACATGACAATTAATCCTAAGCTATCTATTATATTAAAGTAGTTGAGGCACCCCGCATGCGAACTCTTGGATGTGCGAAGAACCTTTGAAATCTCCTATCTCCATACTTTCAGGTTTTTGCAAATACTTTGATTATGGCTGATGAACAACTTGAATTTCCCATTCAGCCCAATATCGGCGCCGGGCTACGCATGTTCTTCTACTCCCAGCTATTCATCACCCCGCAGTTCCCACGACACTCCTTCAAAGACCAAACAATCATCATCACAGGTTCTAATGTCGGGCTCGGGCTCGAGGCTGCGCGCCACTTTTATCGCCTTAATTGCGCCCGTTTAGTCCTCGCTGTGCGCGATACCACGAAGGGCCAGACGGCCAAGGAGGATATCGTTCAGAGCGTCAAACACCGCACTGACGCCGACGCCATCGAAATCTGGCCTCTGGACCTTTCCAGCACAGCGTCAACGCTTGCATTCACTGAGCGCGTCAAGAACGATCTTCAACGCCTTGATGTTCTCGTTGAAAACGCGGGCATCAACTCCAAAATATTCACGCTGTCCGAGGGCTTCGAGCAGGCTGTGCAGGTCAATGTGCTCAACACTTTTCTCCTCGCTCTCTCATTACTTCCAAAGCTCAACAACACGAAGAAAGATTTTCCGGATTCGCAGCCACATCTGGTCATTGTCAGTTCGGAAGCACACCGTCTGACCAAGTTTCCCGAGATCAACGCGCCTAATCTGTACGCCAAATTGAACGATGAGACATCCTTCAGCCAACAACCAAGGTTAGACATCTTCATCCTCTCCGACTGTACTTACAGCTCATGCGGTAGGGAACACTTCCAGGTACCAAGCTACCAAGCTCCTCGAGGTTCTCCTCACCCGTGAAATAGTCTCTCGACTGGCCTCAAACCGCAACTCCCCTCCCCCCGTTATTATTAATATTGTGAACCCCGGCCTCTGCAAATCCACACTCGACCGCAGCGGCGCCCAGGCGCCCCTAGCCCTCCGCATTCTACGCGCCATCCTTGATCGCAAGACCGAGGTTGGCTCTCGAACTTTGGTTCTCGCAGCCTTTGCTCCGGCAACGTCACACGGTGAATTCCAGAGTGACGGGGCCAATCAGGAAGTTGAATCGTGGATCTATACTGAGCTTGGACGCAAGGTACAGAAAAAGGTGTACGAACAGACTATGCAGATTCTCGAGGCGAGGAGGCCAGGCATCGCTCAGACTGCAGGACTGTGAGAGAACTTTATTATTTTCGCTTTCTTTAGAAATTGTACACAGCGCAGAAAAACTTTTGTCCACGTAGTAAGATCGATGGCAATCATGTATAGGTATTAAGTAACATTTGAATCAATTAAATGCGATAATTCTACCCGGCTACTGTGGCTTATATTTGAAGATACTTCAAGCCTCTAATTATATACATTGAAACTTACTAAATATATATAAAATATAATACTACTTCATTACAGACAGGCTCTATTACAGAATTACCCAAATAGGAAACCAATGGGTCCCTTCACCGCCAAAATGAATAAATCCGGCAGAACTTGCCACCGCCTACCTCTTCGGATAATCATCACCAAAAAACTCGTCTTCGGACAATCAGACTCTATACCCAACACAGGCGCAAACAAACCCCGGAAAATCCTGTCAAAATGGTTCGCCAACTAAAACATCACGAGAAAAAGTTTGTCTATTCCGGAAAAAAAATTCTTTCTCCGCGAACAACAGACTAACGCAAGAAAACCAGACTACTCCGAAAAGTCAACTTCCACACCTACAAATCCGACAACAACCATCGCGAACAATCCATCCGCGCGCGCTACTACCTGCAAGGCACACTCGACTACCAAAAATACAACGTCCTATGCGGTAATCTACGAAGTCTCGCACACAAGCTATCCGCACTCGACCCCGACGACCCATTCCGCAAAAAGACCGAGTCGGAAATCCTCGAGAAGCTGTGGGCCATGGGCATTCTCAAGCAGAGCCGCGAACAAGGCGCAGGTTTGTCGGCGGTTGAACATGATGTTAGTGTGTCGGCGTTTTGTCGACGGCGGTTGGGCGTGTTGATGACGAGGAATGGGATGGTGCCGGATGTGAAGACGGGGGTTACCCTGTAAGAGGATTTCCTATTTCACGATGTCTACGGGGCTGATTTTATTGTTCTAGGATAGAACAGGGCCATGTGCGAGTGGGCACAGAGGTGGTCACTGATCCCGCATTGTGAGTCAAAAACTCTCGCCTCTTTAACGACTGCATTGTTTACAATACTAACGTTTCGCCAGTTTGGTAACGAGAAGCATGGAGGATTTCGTCACTTGGGTTGACTCGAGCAAGATTAAGCGATCGATTATGAAATACCGGGATAATCTTGATGACTTTGACCTGATGGTATGACGAAGTTTTGGCCTTTTAAACAAAAATGCATAGCGAGGCGCTGGGGTATTTGTCCTACTTCTTTTGAATTTACCTAGGGAAGAATATGTTGAATGAATCAGTCGCAACTTGGTGTCATTATTTGTTTCATAAATATGTACATGAATCATTCAAAGCAGAGAATGGGTATGTATGCAAACTGGGTATCATCGATGCGATGCATGTAGTATGTTTAAATCATTCAACTCCGTTTTCCGTATAAGTGCATGCATGCGTGCGCATATAAACGCACAGCTGGTATATGTTGGGGTACTCATTAATAGTAAATCGTGAAATAAGTTAAAAGCAAGACCACGTCCGCTTCACAGGCTTCGGACGAGAGACGAGTCCGTCATTCGAAGGTTTTGTCTCTTTCTCGTCCGTTATATCCATGCGAAACCGTCGAACGCTGCCCTCATAATTGGCCTTCCCGTCCTTGCCAGTCTCGAAGAACGGCGTCCTCGTACCGGATGGGCGAAAGCAGCGAGGCGTCATTCGACGCCAGACTCGGCGAAAGCCTCGGTTGGAGCGATCGATTGCTTCATATTCGCGCCGCCGAGTGCTTGGTGATGTCCAGTCGATCACTGTTGCAGGCATTTGCTCGTGTGACGGCGGTTGGGTTGTCTCTCGTTCTGGGTCTGGTTCCGAATGGACGACGCTTACTCTTCGCAACCGACGAACAGACAGTAAATCGTCTTCTGAAATGTCGCCGTCGTTAATAGGAAACGAATGCGAGCGTTGCGATTGAAGAACAGGCGACATGGTGGGAGACGCTGTACTGGACTGGGTGAAGCGGGACTCGTCATAAGAGTTCTCTATAGGTTCGGCGGCCATTCCGACGTCTTGAAAAAGGCGACAGCTATCTCGGTGCAAGGCTAGAAGCTCGTCTCGTTTCTGTTGTGACATTTGAATGCTGTTACTGCGTGGTGGGCTGGCTGGGCTTTGGGCCTGGAAGGAGGCGGTCCTGCGGCGCTCCTTTCTCGTACCCGCCGTGCTGGAAGATGCAGATCGAGGAGCACGCTGAGAGGTCGACGACGCTCGTGAAGGCGACTTTTTTGGTTTTGCTGGCTTATCCTCGGCCGCGCTGGCACCGTTAGAAGCAGGACCCGCAGCCATGCCGGCAGTGATAGATATGTTGTCGTCCTCGTCGCTGCTATAAGGATGAATATCTGTGACTTGAATAGCGCTGTAGAATGTTTTGGCGTCTGAAGCATCAGTTATACAAGGTGTGAGGGAGGCGGCAGTGGTGTTGTCGACCAGGGTTTTCCACGCTAGGTTGGCATCATTTCCACTGCCCAACCCAGTGGTAGGGTGTTGAGTATTAGCCGAGACGGAATGTGAGTTCAAGTAAACGCAGGGAGTGTTCTCAGTCAGATGAACGGCGAGTGGTGGGTGGTGGTGATGCATGTGGTTCGTTGCGGGCGATTTGCATGTGAAAGGGAGCGTCATTAATCAGACCCCGGGGGCAGAACCAATAAAGGAATGGAGGCAATGCCAACACGGTCGTCAAAAGTGAGGCGCAGATTTACACATGCCACCGATATTTTAGTGACTTCTTTTCTCCTGCATGAAAAGACTGTCGATGATATCACTTGACAATGTGTATGCTATGCCTTTGAAGTGGCAAAGAGGTATGACTGGAGGGTAGGGCTCCGATGTCGTACCAAAAATGCTAATTAGGGACTGCGCAAGCAATATAAGGAATTTGCTCCAAGATGGCACGGACGGCAAAGACGGCATGGAAATTCTGGAAGGACCGTTGACTCGATGCAGCCACCCAGCATCAAAGCGACACAGGCAGGGGTCGTCTATATACGTAGCACGCAGCAGATGAGCGAGGGAGGGGTAAGAACCTTAAAATAACTCACCCCGAGGGAATGATGATATCGCGACAATGTGACTGGACATTCTCGAGTGTTAAAACTTGGGCAACTTGACCGAAACCGGCATCGTTGAGAGTCTGTTTCCCGGCCATCAGTGGAGAGACCCCGCCCGGTGAAGCGTTATCACAGTAATTTGGCGAGCGACTCTCAGCATGACACGCTACGGCACGAAGACATCGAATAGCGCCTGTGCCTTGCAGATCTGGCGCCGGTCACGGAGTACACTGCACAGTGTACGGGCATGCAATGCATCGTTGGCGGTTTTCTTACTTTTTAGCCACCGGGATACTCCGTAAGACGGTCCGCCGTGGGGCCGCTGCATGCCATGCTGCGTTACATTTCCTGAACGAATAGCAAGCATATATCATCGACGATGTTATCAGCTTGTTGTGTGTCTTTACTTCTCGGGGTTTGAGCGTGAAAAGCACCCTTGGCGGGGAGACTAGACAAAACAAGTCAGTCATGTGCGAGGAAAAATGTTGAATCATGAGAAACTAACAAATTAATATCGCATGATCGGCCTTTGCCCCTCCAGGCCCGCCCCCGCGCGAGTCTTGGCGCGAGGCGGTGAATCTCTCCTCCATGTGCCGTTAGTCTAGGCCTGCGCCTCTCAATCGTAGTGTTGATGTGCAGGGTCTCTTTTGATAAATGCATACTGCACACTCTTGACCCTCGCTTGAATAAGTCGACCGGAAATCATAGCTCATCATGGACAGTCCGCTCCCAAATCCGAATCGATACATTACCGACAATGATGCAGACGGCAACTCGTTCTTTTCTACCGACTTGTCTGCATCTGTAGGAGTAAGCAGTAATCTTGGTGGCGGCTTCCAGAGGCTTGGGTACCAGACTGAGCAACCGCCTATCTCACTCAACAGCAAAAAAGATCTCGAGCTCTATAAGGGCGCGTTGCAAACCCAAGCCCCACTCTTCGTACCAGGCGGCGGTGCCAATGTGTGGTATAACGATATCCCACCCGGCGCAGAAAGTCCGATGCACCGTACTGTGACTTTCGACATAATCGTCGTTGTTATAGGCGAAGTCGAACTCACTTTGTCCAATGATGAGACCCGCACAGTCAGGCCGGGCGATATGGTGATTCAACGAGCCACGATGCACAAGTGGCATAACCCGAGCAAGACGGAATGGGCACGAATGATCGGAATTGTTTCGGAGTGCCAGCCTCTTAGTCCTAGTTAGTTCCGATGTGGACAAAGTAATTAGTCCGTGCGGAATAATGAATTGGCTCAGTGGATTTGTTAAAGAATCGAGGAGAGGGTGGCATTCCAATGCTTGCATTGCCAAGCGGTGAAGAGTAGTTCAGATGCAAGTAACTCACTCGCAGGAACTAGCCAGCGTCACCTGATTTTAGCATAGGGATAACCTCGTTCCTGCCTTCCATGGCAGGTGTCCGTTGGGGAAGGAGCGACCAGAGTTGACTCAGCTACTGCGGGCTGCCTGTAGCTATCCCGAAGCAGTTCCCCCTTTCTCCTACACCGACTCCAGCTCCAACACGGCCAGACTATCGATAATTGCCTACGATATTGATTAGTAGTTTGACTAGCAGCGATGATGATCCATTTTCTTCAGGCCTCTCCTTGAAAGATGGAGAACAAACACGATTGATTCCCTTCGGACTCAGGCAACAACATTTCTGCCTGGACTATCATACCAGGCAGAAACCGTTTCTTGAACCGAACAATGGGCTATCATGAGAGCTAGGTAAATTCATTTCATATTTCACCTGATATCGCTCCACTTACTAATCTTTTCTCCCAGTACTTGTTCCAACAAGGGCAATCAGAAGCAGACCCCTGGATCCGCGTAACTCCCCGGCCAGTTTCTGGTACGTACCTGATCGGACGAGCCAATTACAATTAAATCAGCCGTCCAAAGCTCCTATTCTATGGCCCAAGCTCCTAATAAAGCTTTGGTCCAAGCATGACTTCGTCAACTCAATTGATAGGATTGTGGCTGAGCTCGACTATGACATCGGAGCTTGATATGGCCTCGCGAAAGATGCTGGGTATGTCGATGTTAAATCAGGCAGACAAATTGTGGTTTCATTCCAAAGCAATCTGATTTTTATAAAAGGCTTGACGGAACTGACTGGAGAAGAATTCATATTTGCAATTACTTCTTCAAGCACAAACTATTCTATTGCACTGTTTCAAAATGTCAGCACGACCTGATAACGTGGGCATCAAAGCCCTGGAAATTTACTTTCCGAACCAGGTATATTTTCCTGAATAATAGAAATTGATATAAATTCTAACAGCTATCAGTATGTCGACCAGACAGAGCTGGAAAAGTACATGGGCGTGGTCCCGGGCAAGTTTACTCTTGGTCTCGGCCAGACAACAATGGCATTCTGCGATGACCGCGAGGGTACAGTCTCTCAATGCAGTTTACTTGCCGTGAGAAACTGACGAACGAATAGACATTTATTCTATACTCCTGACCACCGTATCATCCCTTCTGGAGAAGTACTCAATTCCTCCGACATCGATTGGACGCCTCGAAGTCGGCACTGAGACTGTCCTCGACAAGGCCAAATCCTGCAAGTCTGTGCTCATGCAACTCTTCTCCCCAAGCGGCAACAGCGATATTGAAGGAATCGATACTATTCACGCCTGCTACGGTGGAACAAACGCGCTCTTCAATGCTGTCAACTGGATCGAGTCGAGATCCTGGGACGGACGCGATGCGATTGTCGTCATGGGCGATATTGCAATGTACGATACCCCGGCAGCGCGGCCAACAGGCGGTGTCGGATGTGTTGCCATGCTTATCGGCGCTGATGCGCCACTGGTAGTAGAGGGCACAGCCAAAGCAAGTTGTATGCAGCACGCATACGACTTTTACAAACCGGATTTCGGCCGTGAATATCCCATGGTAGACGGGCATTACTCCAACAAATGTTACCTGACCGGTCTTGAGGAGTGCTACAAGGGATATCATGTCAAGAAGGAGAAAGCGACGGGCCCACCAAGCCTTCCCCAAGAGAAGACAAGATTGAGTGTATTTGATTACATGATCTTCCACGCGCCGTACTGCAAGCTGGTATCCAAGTCGTACGCAAGACTGCTTTACCAGGACTACCTCCACAACCCCAGCCATGCAGCATTCGTTGACGTGCCAGCCACTATCGCCAGCATCGACCACGAAGCGTCCCTCACCGACAAAACGATTGAGAAGACATTCGTCAACCTCTCCAAAACCGATTTTGCAGCCAGAGTCCAGCCATCGCTGACGGCAGCCACGCTATGCGGCAACAGCTACACGGCGAGCGTGTACTCGTGTCTCGTCAGCCTAATTTGTAATGTGCCAAGCGAGCAGCTCCACGGCGCATCAGTCGGCGTGTTTAGCTACGGCGGCGGCTCCGCGAGTACCTTGTACACGATTCGGGTGCAAGGCGATGTCAGTGATATTGCGAAGACGATTGATCTTCAGCGACGCCTTGAGGCGAGACACCGGGTCTCGCCGGAGGAATACAACGAGGTACGTTTTTTAAATTCCCTCCTCACATGCACAAAGTACGATAAAACTGATTCATGCTGAAAACAACAGGCATGCATTCTCCGCGAACAAGCCCACCAGCAAAAGGCATTTGTGCCCAAGGGTGGCCTGGACCAGTTGGCCCCGGGCACGTATTATCTCACCGAGATCGATGCGTTGTTCCGTCGGCAATACGCCGTCAAACCATAAAAACTGCTAGAAGTTCTTAGAAAATGTTAATTTCATTGAAGTTCGATTCCCAAATCCCCATCTCCGAAATCCTCCGTCCTTGTGCAGATCCCACATGTATATCCATAAAGCCGGGGAATTACGGGAAGGCCCCAAAATTCGTTTTCTCTATACTCTTTATCACATGCATATCGTATGTCATATACATGTACTACTAGTAAAAATATTTGGGATAATATACAGGTTTCAAAATCCTCATCTAGAATCTTTTTTTTTTCTTTTTCAATTGTCTTCTTTATCTTCTAGCTGCTTATTAACTAGGACCTGATTAAGGAACAAAATTAGCATCTTGCCAGTTCGGCTACGGTGAAGCGAGTTGCTATAATGACAACCAAAAAGCTGGCCGGTTTTCCGTATAAACACGAAGCATGGCCGACACAAATGTACATCCCTACCTTTATCTGTGCTACCTCCCAATTCTACCGATGGCGTTTGCTTAAGCTCTCGGTTTTGAGATATAGGAAGCTTCACGCGTCTATAGGAACGCGCTTCTAGATGAAATCCTAATGTATATGTAGAAAAAGCAGATTGCTTAGACAATGTCATACAAAATGGCTACTGAGTTTCATCTTTAGACTATTGCTGGGTGTTTCTCTAGCGACATGCTCTATACGCTCATATCGGCTTCCAAAACAATACATAGTATCATTCAAGATTAAGTGCGTCCTCACATGATAGGACCAGTGAATCTTTATAATTCTCTCAAGGAGCTTCCCTTCGATGGCGTATTAAGTCAAGCAAGTAACCAATTTCACACTCACGTCGAACGAAGCGTTTCGAAAATGATCAACAATTCATCACTTGAGGGTTGAAGAATATCCCCAATCATTTCAGGAGCCTCTGACTGTCTATTTGCCCTTCTTTTCCCTGAATGTGCGCTTGACCCGCTGTATAACGCGGTGAATTACCAGCCCCCAAACCCAAACAAAAAGCCCTATTACCATGGCCAGCAGAGCCAGTAGAAAGAACACCAGGAAAACTCCAAAACTGGAAGCAAAAAATGCTGTTGTAGCAATAATTCCACCTGTTGTGAAGACGAAAGTCACTGGAAGGGTCGACCACACAATATGACACAACAAAAATGCGGTAAGAAAGGGATGAGAGCGTGCAACACCAAGAAGTGTCGAATTCCGTATCTGAGTAATACCCATCTTGACAAAGTTGTACACCTTGAAAATTATCATGTAAGAATCAGAGGCTGTTGTAGCGGGAATATCCACAGGAGGGATGGCATCGGAAAGCAGGTTTCCTGGAAGGGCACTCCAAATGTTCTGAGCATGCTGTTCCTCGCTCTGTCCCATTTCTGGTGGTTGGTTTGTTGCATCGAATGCTATTTTAGCTAGGCCACTCAGAAAATTCCGAGGATTTCCATCGAGGGTACTCTGATGAATATAATGATTTGTTAACATTACCTCTTCAAATGGGATGCTCTGAATTTCTCACCATGACTGTTTTTTCGGCTTGATTTCACAGCCGCTTCATACCCTAGCCCCGTATGAAATGCGGAGGGATTCTGTAGTTTGTTCAATGGTTTTCTTGTACCAAATACCTTCGACAGATGTGGGGTAAATGATATGGGGAAATCAATTGTACAATGGGTTAGTAAAGAACACAGTCGAGTTTCCTCAAGGTAGTTCAAAGTGAATCTATTGGTATATAATATAGAGAATCTATCAATTGATCCCTGGCGTTAAGTTTTTAATTCTACATGCAGCGCTTGAAAGTCTAACCCTTGCATATTTCCAGCATACCAGGGCGTTGATTGAAAATAGAGTAAGGAGAACTCTCGGATTCTACTTATTTGAGAAATCTCATTATGTTAGAGATGACTTGAACACACTTGAGTATAATTGACATGATGCATACAAACCTTGAATATCTCCAATATGGCCCCCATATTCTTAACACAGGGTTTAGGTGGTATTGCTAAACCATTATCAATTATAAAGTTTTCCGGGAAATAAATGCACAAATATAATAACCCTAAAATTATGAGGGAGAAAATTTCCTGAAAGATTTCGAGAATCGGTGACATGAAAACCGACAACGAAAAACAAGAACACTAAACACAGGGAAAGAGAGACGATGGAAACAACCGAAGCTACCTGTAGCTGTCCATGATAATATCTGTAGATCACCTGACTGCCGAGTCTTGAATCGTGGCAAACAGCTGATGATGCCTTAAGGCTCTAACACTGTAGTTGTTAAAGCTAAATGAGTTGTAGAAAGGTTGACGATGCCCATGGTTTTACTGGACATAAGTAATAGGCCTAGTAGCTCTACGTGAACGCTATACCACTGTGCCACCAAGTAGCGCCCTTCCATACTTGGAAGATGTGCCCATCCCAGCACCACCATCCTCCGTTCGAATCTCCAAAGCCCAAACCACGAAGGAGACTAATAGGCACAGGCTCAGTAAACCCCATACCTCCTTTGACATACTGATCAAAGCACAGAGGAAAGGTGAAAAAGCACCAGAAGTATACAAATCCAATGTTGAATGCCCGTTTTAAGTGTCGTGCCATACCACTCGCCGAAATTTTGGTTGGAAGTAGGGAAGCAAGAATCGTTTGCAAGACAACACCAATGCTTTGTGATAGAAAGCACAAAAATATACCTGAAAAAGGCCTATTGGGTCCGAGTTGAGTGTAGCCGCCACATGCATGTGTAATGCCACAAAGCAAGAACGCTACTGCACCATGCACGATGAGGCGCATTGTCCGATTTCTTGTTATGGCATCAGGGCAAAAAGCCAGTATCCAGCGGGAACATGAAGTAAAGTCAAAGCGATAATACTGGTGCCAATAGGTCCCCCACAAACCTGGGAGACCATGGTCTACCATAGCTTGGATGGACCCAAAGAAGTCGGCGTAGAGCCATGGTGCATCAAGAGGAACAGGCGTTATGGCTCGAGATAGGCGTGGGAAGGAAATCGATAATCCGAAAGAAAGCAAACAGTAGAGATTATATAGAAGGCCGAGCGACGTCTGTATGAGAGAAACAAATAACACGGTTCTGTAAGTGCGAAGAAGTAAAGGCGAAGCTGCGAGAAAGTAGAATGGGGAACTCGAGGTCGGGATAGAAGGAATAATACCCCAAGCGTATGGGTCTCGTATCGCAAGAAGTTTGAGGATGTCCAATGTTACGTAGTTTCTCACAACAGCGAAGATTATAGTCCTGAGTTTTTTTCTAGCCCTGCAATCCTGAGTCTGAGGATCTCTAGGTCCTGAGGCACGTCGGTCAAGCTCATCCTGAACTTCAATTGGTAGCGGTCCAAGATTCTTAATGCGCCAGTTCCACTCGGCTCCTCTTCTACTGCACATGAGCCCTATGACCCACTGAAGACGATGCCAAAATGTTTGAGGATAAGGCTGCCATATAAATGACTCGTGCTTGTTGTAAGATATCATAGGGGTCGATGGATAATGGCTGTCAATTAGCCCCTCTCTAGATTTATTGTTGCGCCGTTTGCGGGGATTGTTTGTTGGAGGAGCATGCTGAGTGATCCTTCTTTCAATTCTCATAAAATTCCTTCGAGGGTCATTGAATATCAGAACTGATGCGCTGCGGAGAATCCATGTAGAAACCATCAGGCCAAGATAAAATCCATTTGCACCATTCATATGTCGACATCTCTGTATCATTGTCGTTCCTGAGAAGGCAATGAAACCAAAGATAATATATTGTACATATTGTATGCGACAGTATTGGCGGTCAGATAGCATTAGAGCAAGGATAGGAAGTCCGTAGAAAACAAGAAGTTGATGTAGCAACACAGGAGAGTATTCTCCACGTCGTATAAGTGGCTCAAACTGCTCCTTATTCCATTTCCAATGCTCCTGGTAAGAGCTAGTACCTGGATGGAACATTATGAGGGACAAGTTTCATGCCTTTTTGGGTGGGGGGGGGGGGGGGGGGGGGGGGAGGGGAAAAAAAAAAGTTGGGGGTATTACACAAATTGCCCGGGTTA